>OY986437.1:192176537-192347810 GCA_963920525.1 Dichetophora obliterata
AACTGCTGCCACAAAGATTTCCAAGAGCCTTTTTTGAAGCAATTAAACGAAATGCTGACCCAAAGCTTTCCTTGAGTGGTATTTTGAAGCAATTAAGTGCTTTTTTCCTAGGACATACAATGTTAAAATTACAATGGTGTGTCATACGTAGAGCAGCACTTTTACGCTAGCAGCTGACTTGTAAGCACTCAAAAAGACCTTTCGGAGTGCTTCTTTTCCCGTTAGTGCTGACATGCCGTCCCATTGGGTGTTACCGGTTGGTTTCATATATAAGTGTGCAAACTAGGACCAGTTCAAAGCCCTTAATAACCAATTACGTGAAAAAATCGAAGCTGTATCTTTTTTTTTATTATAAGTCTTACTAAAAAAATCTACTTCGTTGTACTAAAAAAGTCTACAGTTTTCACGATACGTCAATGGTTTTTTGGTCAATAGATGGGAATTTTTTGCTTACAAGCAATTCGTAAAAAAAAATACAAAAAAGCTTTAGATCCAGGTATTTTTCAAGGGAAATTTTCTTCAAATACTCATATTTCAAGTCAAAGGTCACCAATATTAAATCCAATCATATTGTGCAAGACTCCTTACTCAGACCTTTCATCCAAAACCCCATTTACCATTCTACCTCTTACCAATTCTGAGATCCTTTACTGAAATGAGTGTATACTTTCAATGCTCATATTTCAGGTCATAAGTCATCAATCCAAAATCAAACATGTCTATGCACATCTATGGTGCAATATCTTTCGAATGGTATAAGTTTTGTTACCCTCCTTCTAAAATAAACATTAAAAAAATTGTTTAAAAAAACGCTATATGCGCTTGAAAAATTCGGGAAAAAGCACCATACAAACCCGGCTGTAATTCTACGCCAAAAAATGACGCTTATGTTCAAAGCACCAACAAAATCTTCGACAGGAAGTAGCATTTCCTCACTGGTCTTATTTCTCGTTTTATTTTTATTTGTTATTTGTTAATTGTTGTGCGTTGCATACAGTGTTGCCGTTTTGTGAAAATTTTACATTTTTTTCGGTGTGAAAACCTGCAATTTAGTTCCATTTTTGTAGTGACAAGCCCAGCAAAATAATTTTTTTTATAAAATTTGTTCATTACTCTTCATAAATGGCAACACTGTCTATTTAAAAAAAGCTTACATCTTTAAAAAGTATGAATCTACATACTTAACATAAGCAATTATTAATCAATAACAAATATTTTTATCGAAATTAAAGCAGAGCTTTATGTATAGAAGAGGGAAAAGGAGTGTGAGTGAACTGCCGACTGAAGTGAAAACTTAAATCTATTATATAACAGTTGTTTTTAACGCGCCTAAAGAAGTTTTTATTGTAAAATCCCAGCCAAATCAGTTCAGCCGTCCATTTCCTTTTTATTTATATTGTTTGACGTTAAAAGTAGGCTTGGCAACATTTATTTATGGTTGTAGACATGGTGTGACCACGCCCATTTTTATTACATTTGCCGACAGTAACCACACAAATTAGAACTATCTGATATATGGTATTTTTCTTAAATTGTGGGCGGTAAATGGGGATGTCCAAAAAAATGGGAAGGGCGGATAACATATTTTTTACTAAACCATCTCGTACTCGAAAAAATCTACAATCGGCCTTGTAGTCAATTTTAAAGATTTTGACAAAATTGGGTAGGATATAGTCCAGCCACGCCAATTTTTTTACATTTGCCGACAGTAAAAATAGGAACTAAATTACTAAACTTAAATCTTATATTAAGTCTATATTCTTTGCGAAAGTGCAAGCAATCAGTTGACAATGTTTTATCGCAATTGGTTTAACGGTATTGCAGCGCATAAGGGACAAACAATTAAACGGCGTTGTCGTTTAACAGTCGTTAGCAGTAGACGTGACTACATTTATTTATATACCTTGCAGAACTAACTATTGAATAAAAAACCAATCGAAATGATTAAGCTACAGTTATACCAGTACAAACAAAAAATAAAAGATAAGAAAATATATTAATTGATCTTATTCTCACTACCTCCAAAATAAGATCCTTCGAGTAAAACCCAGCTAAAATAGGTATTCCACATAGAGGCAGGGGGGCACATTTGGGCAGGGGCTTTAAAGATCTTATTTGGAGCTTCTGGATCGAATTCAACGTCGTGCGACATATTTGATAGGGGATGAAAGTACTTCATCCTCTCTTAACTCTCTTGGGCATCGACGCAATGTTGGTTGCCTAAGCCTTCTGTATAGGTATTACCATGGGAAGTGTTCAAGGGAGATACATGGCCTGACGCCACCAGCTCGTGTGTTTCCCAGGTCCGGGCAGCTGTCCAAGCCCACCCCTTTACCATTGCATCGATGTCCAATAGAACCTCGCATTACCGTGATAATTCGTTCTTTAGTCGCACGATTAAGTTGTGGAATAGTCTCCCTGCGAGCGTGTTTCCCGGCAGTTTTGAGCTGTGTAAATTTGAAACAAATATTCACCGACACTACTCCATCTATCCACCCTCCAACTAACTATCACCCATCTTCCGAATCAGCTTAATGCTTACGCATTTATAGGGGGCATCCCCTAAGCGTTGGCTCAGTCTATAAAAAAAAAATTGGACCAACTTTTAAAGAGTTCTGAACTAGTTCCAAAAAGGATCAGTACTGGTCCCTCTATAATTACCTTTTTATATTGATTGAACTGACACTTTTTACATGTTGGTTTCATAGGAAAAGACAATTGTACCAAAACACATGCCTGTTTTCCTATATTTGAACTAATTCACTATTTTTTATATAGATTGCAAAAACTTACCTTTAAAATTTGGTAAATAAGTTTATATGATAAATGTCGATAACTATACTAAAAATGGACGTGGTTATACTATAGCTACGCCTACTTTTAAGAAAAGATCAAATGACTTCGAAACTACTAGTCCGATTGAGATAGAATTTTGGCCATGGATTTGTTTCGAGTACGAGATGGTTTCAGAAAAAATTGCCACACCTCCTTTTACCGCCTAAAATTACATAAAAATATGCGATATCGAATAGCCTTGGAGTTATGGGTCGCACTGCCTCGAAATTCGGCATTCGAAAATTTCACTTGTGAAATTTTATGTGGGTTGGACAAGGGGTAGTGCTCCCATACAACCCAAATTTATGCTATCGTATAGCTTTGCAGTAATAGGTAACACATCGTCGGAATTCAGTATTCGCCCTCACTTTGCACATGCAGTTTCATTGATTTCATTTTATGGGCTTTGGACAAGGAAGCGTGGCAGCAACGCGCAGGGTTTTAGCTAGTTTTTATTTACAAAGATAAAAATCACCCAAACAATTTTAAATAAAGAGCTGCCTTGAGTCTTGCACAATTGCTCTGCAAACAGAACATGCATAATTTTGAGCACCATCAGCTAAAGATGCAGCTGGCAATTCAAGATTACATTATGAGCAAATCTTTAAGTGTATGCATGGCAAAAACAATATATTTTCGGTTAGCTACTTGCATATTACACAGTTGGATCGTCCAAAACCGCAGCTATAAACTCTGCCTCGTCCCCTGAAATGATTTGCCATTGCACTGATGTGCAATGATTGCAATGATGTGAACTGAAATGATTTGAAAATGAGCGAAATAAAAATATGCCCCAAACTTATTTTTGGGGGATTAATTTCATTTCTGATATTTTGTTTTTAGGGCTTAATTTCATTATGAAAAATTACTTCAAGAAAAATGAAATATCAACGCGAATTGTTTTGTTGTTGCTTGCTGTATAATTTGTTTGGCGTCTTCTTCATGTTTTTTTGGGGCCATAACTTATTGAGGTGCAATTGCATGTCGCCATAAGATCAAGTCGCCATTGCTAATTAAAAAAATAAAATATTTAAATTTTGCACAAAGTTAACAATAATGCAAATATAACGTTGCAAATGTTTGTAATCATTTACAGCTCAGGCAAATCTGTGGCTAGAAGGAATAATAACTAAGCTTAAGGTATTGTAAGAAACCGATCTGGTATTTTTGCTGCAAGAAATTTATTATAAACTGAGAAACTTTTTGTATACAACGAAGGACAAGATTCGTATCAATTGTTCAATTACCAATTACAATTCCGGCAATGGAACTGACGATTTTTTCTAATTCTATTCCTGAGGAATTTGGATTTCCAATTACCAATTACAATTCATATAATAGAACTGACAATGTTTTTAATTTCACTCCTAAGGAAATGAGATATCCAATTACTATTTTCTAATTCCAAGGAATTGGAATTAAGGTGGGACTAGCAAACGATCAGGAGTGTTAGCAGCTAGCTGCGGCATGAGCCGTTCGAGAAATCTATCGCGAAAAGAGAAAGAAATAGAGACGCCTTTTCAGGCGAAAAAAGAGAGAGCAAGAAAGAAAGGTGTGAGCGTGAAACTTGAGATGTGCCAGGGCAAGAAATATGCACGAAAATTTTTTCAAAACGTTAGGCGGTTAGCCCAATGTTTCAAGTCCAGAGCAAACATATCTTGGTTTCGCCGAAAGTATTAACCCGCAATAGTTCACCCTGAGTCCAGGGGACTCACTTACCTACTTAGTTTGCGCTACAACCGTATGTCGGTCTTGGCCTCATCTAAGAATTTGCGCCAGTCATTTCTGTCTCACGCTTGCTGGCGCCAGTTGGAAATACCAAGCTTCGTCAGGTTGTCCTCTACTTGGTCTTTTCAATGAAGACGCGGGCATCCTCTTCTGCGTTGACCGCCGCTGGGTACCAAATCTAATATTTTCCTTACTGGAGCATTGTCTTTCATGCGCTGAACATGACCAAGCCAGTGAAGACGCTCGATTTTAATGCGCTTGATGCCAGCGTACAGCTCATCCAGTTCATCATTCTATCGTATTCGGTACTCGCCATTGACGCAGATTGGTCCGTAGATCTTACGAAGAATCTTTCTCTCGGATGCTCCTAAAGTCTTTTCATTTGAACTGCTCAGCGTCCAGGTTTGTGATGCATAAAGTAGGACGTGCATGATGAGCGATTTATAGAGCGTGATTTTCGTTCGTCGAGAGAGGGCTCTGCTTCTCAATTGCCTACTGAGCCCAAAGTAACACCTGTTGGCAAGAGTAATTCTTCGTTTGATCTCAATGCTGATGTCGTTGGTTGAGTTTATGCTGGATCCCAGATAAACGAAGTCCTTCACAACCTCGAAGGAGGTATTGTCAACTGTAACGTGGGTTCCAAGACGCTGGGACTGTTTGTTTGTTGACACCAAGTATTTCGTCTTATCTGCATTCACTGCCAGACCCATTCGACTTGACTCTCTTTCTAATCTGGAAAATGCTGCACTGACTTCGCGCGTATTATCCAAAGATATCGATGTCATCAGCATACGCAAGCAGCATCACACTCTTGTAGAATATTGTGCCACTAAGTCGCACGATAAGGAATCACCTTGTCTGAAACCTCGTTTGGTAACAAATGGTGGGGAGAGGTCCTTCCCGATTTTAGCTGCGCTGCTCAGCTCATCCTGCAAAGTCGTATTAGTTTTCAGGAATACCATATACTATATTCAGATATGGTGGAGTATAGGTGCTTCCTTATTGGGCTGTCGAAGGCGGCTTAGTAGTCGACAAAAAGATGGTGGGTGTCGACTTGTTTTTCTTGAGTCTTTTCCAAAATTTGTCGTAGCGTGAAAATCTGGTCGATGGTGGGCTTTCCAGGTCTGGAGCCACACTGATAAGGTCCGATCAGTTCGCTTACAATAGGCTTCAATCTTTCACATAAAACGCTCGACAGGACCTTATATGCGATATTAAGAAGGCTTATCCCACGATAATTGGCACAGATAGTGGGATCGCCTTTCTTGTGGATTGGGCAGCGCATACTGAGATACCAATCGTTCGGAATGCATTCTTCCGACCATATTCTGCATAGAAACTCATGAATGCATTTAAGTAGAGCTTCGCCTCCATTCTTAAACAGCTGAGCAGGTAAGCCATCAGCTCATACGGCTTTGTTATTTTTAAGCCAAGCTATAGCTCTCAGAATTTCATCATAATCGGGCAGCACAACCTCGACGCTGTCATCCGTAGTTGGAGTTTCCGGAATATCATCTCTATTGGCGGGATTGTTGTCAGCGTCGCCATTTAGAAGCTTAGATAAGTGTTCCCTCCATAACGTCAATGTACTCTGGACGTCTGTCACTAGATTCCCGTTTTCATTCTTGCAGGAAGAGGCCCCGGTTTTAAAACCATCGGCAAGGCGTCTTATTTTTCGAAAAATTTTCGGGCCTCATTCCTGTCACCGTACATGTCAATTTTCTTCTGCTCGCGCTTTTCTGCCTCTCTTTTTTACCGCCTAAAAAAATACGTCTCTCCTACCTCCTCTTTTCTTTGTATCGCTCCTTAGCAGCTCGCTTTACAACCGACTGCAGGGTGGCTTTGTAGGCGGCGTCTTTCTCTGCAGTGGCGTCGTACCACTGATTTCGGCGAGGGCAGTGGTAGCCAATCACCTCTTCAGCAGCCGCACGCATGGAGTTTGAAATGTGTGTCCACTGCTCTCATATATCATCGATTGGAGGAGTGCTTTAAAGCAGGAGTGAGAGTCGAGTGGCGAAAGCTTCGGCTGTCTGTTTCGATTGCAGCTTGTCGACGTCTAGCTTTCTCTGTGTAGGGTTGCGCGTATTCTTAGCTGCGCACAGACGTGTACGGATCTTGGTTGCAACAAGATAGTGATCCGAGTCAATGTTTGCACCACGGATCGTGCGTACATCCAATACGCTGGAAGAGTGCCTTCCGTCGATCAAAACGTGATCAATTTGATTTTTGGTTTTTTAATCGGGGGACATCCGGGTGGCTTTATGAATATTGAGATGCTTGAATGTAGTGCTACTTACGACCATGTTTTCTGCTGCGGCGAAGTCAATCAGCCTCATTCCGTTATCGGAGGTGTTGTCGTGGAGGCTGAACTTTCCGACTGTTGGACCAAAAATATTTTCCTTGCCCACCTTAGCGTTGAAGTCACCAAGCACGATTTTTACGTCCCGACGGGGGCTGGGCTCTTAGAAAATTTCCTTGGTCTCATCGTCCTTGTCTTCTGTCGGGGGACTCTCTATGATCTTTAATAACTTGCTACGGGCTGTATTTTTATATTGTGCAAAAAAATAAGGAGTGAATCTTGGGGACTCAGGGTAGGTATTTATGGGATTATAAGGAGGGGAATAATTGAGGGTTAATATCAAATATCAACAAGAATGAGCTGCTACGAGCTCAGCCAGCAATTTAGACACATTGCCCTCGCTTGATCGACAAACTCACATTTACTCGGGTGGAAAGTTCATCGAAAAATCTTCCGTCCTTTTTGAGTTGGCGGCAACTATCGCATCCAAATGAACTATAAGATATACGCTGACATTAGCGCTGTTAAGCGTATAACTTAATCCATCGTATAGATAAAGAAACTCCAGTATCGGCGACGGAAAGGAAGACCACACCTCCGAATAATTACCAAGGCCGAGAAAGTCCTTACAGCGCTTCGTGTAACTATTTGAAGCAGGAGTGCGCCAAGCAGAGTCTTCAGAGACCGGATCAACCAGTTAATATGACCACATAAGGAAGTAAGTAAGATTCCTTCACAAAGGATTTCTATAAATAGGAACCTATCAGCTAACTTGCTATAAGATCGAAGCTTGTGTCTCATAACTTATAGATGAAGCAGCGTGAGACATTTCAGGGTGTAATGTAGAAGGAAGGTTCTTTAACATATTCCTACTTTAACATACTCTATTCTTTTACCATTTAACTGCAAAAGTAAAGAGCCGATTTCTATGAAAAACATTTTAAAATATCATATTTGTGCTATAGCTCACCACTTTATAGGGGTATTTTTCTTTCGAAATTCTAATAAAAGGTATATTTAGTTAAAGGGCTCAGTTTTTAAGAAATCATCCCAGATGCCACGCATTGCTTAATCGTTTTCTTTTCACGCGTTTGTGTTGTGAAAGTTTCAATAAACTCCATGTTGCGTTCTACCCATCTCTTTTTGTGGCATATAGCAAAAATAAAAAAAACAGATGAGCCTCGAGCACGGCGAAAAATGAGATATATAAAAATGCCTTGATGCGCTCCAAAATAAAACAAAAGCAGAAATGTTTTTTATTTCGTTTGACATGTATTGTCTTAAAAAGATTGGTAAAAAAAGTCTGTGGCCGCGACTTTGGCCTGCCAGTTATTCATATATGGCTTCTTATAAGCACGAACATTAGTCATTCAGAGTTGGCATAAAGGTTCAACACTCTACTCACTCTACAACTACAACAACACTCTACTCATCGTTTTAATTTTTCTTTATCCTCTATTTATACAGCCGAATAAAGTCTGAGTGCCAAATAAGGATATTTTATTTTTTGTTAAGCGTTTTCTTCCTTCCTTTCTTTCTTTCTTTTCTTCTTACCAAGTGTTTCTATTGCAGTGCTTCTATCATAAAGTGCTAACTAACATTTGGATGGCCAACTGTGATGACTACAATTTCAAAGTACGTATAGTCCAAGAAGTGTTCCAATAAATTTGTCTCATAAACGCTCATATAAGCTTGGAAGTTATTATTTTTTCCATATCTAAGGAATTATTTTCATCACATTCCATGTGCACATTAAGTGTTGCTAAGTCACACTCGAGCTTCAGAACCAACGCCGTAAAAGACTTTGGCAAATATTTCGCGCTACCGAAACCGAGTTCAAAGCCGTCCTGAAGTCATATCCTGCATGCATGTCAACTATTAAATGACGAACTCAAACTGGGTGGCCCGGTGATGATGGTGGCGATGGTGTCATTGGTGGTGTTGTATGTGGTTGAAGTTTCAGTGAGCAATGCTTGGGCCGAATAGGATATCAAAACTTATACCCAACAACAGACGTCGGATCATAAATCCTCAAGTTTATGGCATCAATAAATGTCGAGCAGCAAAATGATTTTGGTTCTTTGTCGACTCACTATAGCCACCCCTTGCAGTATAGCACCCCAATACGTCTGGCGACGCGGTTAAGCGAAAGCGAAGTTTTCGACTACTGTGAATGTTTTTGTCGAAGCAAAACAAAAAAGATTTTTTTTATGGCATTTGGTGTTGAAATGAAGCAAGGATCGCAGCAAGGAGGATGGGTGGGCTATTCTTGCTAGGGGTGGTTGGAAAGAACTATAAAATGGGAATTATTTAGCGTTGCAGCGACGAAATGATGTGTGTGTGTGTGTGTATGTTAGTGTGCATGAGCATGAAGTATGCCCGTAAAACAGCAAGAAGTCCTTCTCGTCATCGGGTATCATTGACAGGATTAAAAACGAAACGCACACGAAAAGCATGCGAGTAGCTTGAGAACTCATTTTGTGCGCTTTTTTCTTGAAATTTTATGACAAAACACATTTGCACCTATAATAGAAGAGTGACGCTAGATTCGACTTCAGAACAGCAGTGGTGGAATGGTGAAAGTGGTGGGCCATTAAATGCTCGTATTTGGGTTGAGTCATAATCTGCATATGGGACTAATTCTCTTCCTCTTCACTTATATTTTGGGTGTAATAGTTGTTAGTTTTGTGTTTGTTGCTATGTTAATATTGTTATCATTGGTTAAGCACGTTTTTTTGTTTTGTTTGAGCTTTCGTTGACCCGTGCAGAAAGATAATACAAATGTTAGTTATTTTAATACCAAGCATAGGAATGAACTCTGAACCAGGGTTGCCAACTTATACTATTTTGCCCGGAGACTCCGGTTTTAAAAGGTCAATCTCCGTACTGCGGGCCTCGCTGGTTTTCTCCGGCTTTCGCACATTTTCGATTTTGTTTTTATAAAAAAATTACAATTATATTAAAATGTAATATAAAACTATTTCGAAATATTAATCGTATGCATTACAACGCTTTGAAGCATGCCAACAAAATATTCTTTATGACGAGGTCGAAGTTTATAAAAGACCTTAGTGCATTTAAAAAAAATTTACAATTTTGAGGAAAGTCCTATAAAAATTCTAGATTATTTATATATTGCGAACCCAAAGCACGAACCCAAACTCGATCGTTATTAGAAGTGTTGAGAATTATTAATGTTAGATGTTGAAGAACTTTCTGATGAAGTAAACTTAATATTTTTTTTTGTTATAAGGACTGCGCACGAAAAAATTGTCCATCATAAAAATTGAAATATCTGCCCAACCGTTGTTCCGATTTAAATAAAAAAAAAACAACATTATTTAAACAGGTTTTAATACAATTTTTTACCGTTTATTTAAAAACATTTTATGTGCTCATTGAAAATTTTTTAAGTTTTTGCGGTACCCCTTCCATCATCGATTTTATTGAAGTTTGTGATACCTTACGACTTTTTCTTGAAATCTTGAGCATAACTGGCTACTTTATTTGTAGTCTTGATTTCCCTTTTGCATAAAGACCAATACCTCGCAATTGGCCTGATCTCCGCGAAATTGGGTGCATATGACTCGCGAGGCACCAAATGCCGATTGTTCTTCTCAAACCAATCTAAGACCAATTTGTTGTAATGGCAGGAGGTTAAGTCTGATGAAAAGAACGTGAAGATTTTGTGTTGATCCAGTCTGTTCTACAAGCATTATTTTAAGCACAAATCGGTGATAATTATAGACTGAGTAAGAAAAGACAGGCTCCTTTTTCCACATCTGCAGATAGCTTACCAAACAATAAGTTTTCTTGGAAATTTTGACTGCCTCGTGAACTTAAATTTATTGTCTACATTTCCTTAAGTATTTGCAGTGTAGAACTCCTAACCTGGGAGTTGCGAAAAGTCCTCTAGCACTTAAGTTTCGTCATCCATGACGTAGCAGGAAAATTATTCGAAGAGATGTTTTTTAATATTTCGGCACGTTGCTTAGCCTCCTTGTTCTTCTTGGCATTCCTGTCTTGAACTTTTTGCACCATAAAAGTTTTCAACCCAGCTTCATTTTTGACTTTGCGTAAATAATTCTCGGAGCAATTTACTTTTTGGGCCACTTTTCTTGTTGAAATATATGGATTCTTTTCAAACAAGGCACTGATTTGTTTTTCTGTTTCCTGATTGCCAAACACTTTTTGCTGACCTTTTAGATTCCGGGTCCGCGATTTTTACAAGTCCAATTGGGATTGTCTTGAAAAACTTTAACAATTTTTTTCGCATTTCGATCTCGCTAAAACAACTAGATAATGCATTTAATGAAGAAAAAAAATTAGACTTATACTACGTTTAAATTTTTGAATTTGAAATATTTTTGAAAAAGTTACCGATATGTAGTGGAAAATTTTTTCGTTCGCAGTCCTTAATTAAAATTAATGCATACATTTTTTATGTTACTAAAACTTACAATGTTCCTAATAAAAATAAAAAAGGTTTTATTCTAAAACATACACAAAAATAATATAACTTTTGTTTAAGAATATTAAAAAAAAAAATATATATTAAAAAGCTCCGGGCGTGGAGGCTCCAAAAGTTGGCAACCCTGCTCTGAACAATACTTTAATTAGTTGGGTTCAATGAGGTCTCTCTTTGAGTTTCGGCATTGATTCCACTAGAAAACAAATTACCAAAGTTTTCTTGAAGCATTTGGCTAAATAAAAAAAATAGTAATTTTTTTCTAGGAAGGGTTTGCGAGAAAATTGCGTTCTTCGATATTTCTGCATATAGCTTCACTAAGAGAAATCTACTGCTTAACCCACAAATAGTATTTATCGTGATCGCATTGATTTTTATACGATACTAGTATTCCCCAACAGACGTGGGGATTACTTCCCCCATACACGAAAATGTCAAAAAATGCCAAATGTATATACCATTTTCAATATAGTTGCCGAAAGTATCATATGAACTAAGTTACAAAATTTTAGTCTAATTCGATCCAAACCGTTGAAATAAAACATTTTCATTGGTTTGTGGGCGGTAAAAGGGCGCGTGAACCTTAATTTTTAGTACAGTTGCTGACAGTAACCATACAAACTAAAGGTGCCCCCAGACTATATGTTTCATACATATGACATGTCAAATAAAATTACATACCGAATTTCATCTGTGTGTCAGAATTAAGTTTTTGTCAGACAGCTGTTTTTCTATTGTCTCCACACTATCGACACGTCATTTGAAAATAAAAAAACAGCTTTTGAAATTTTTGTAAAATTTAAAGCTCTTAAGTGTCCTCCTGTAGCCATTCAAACAAAGAATAAATTCATTTTAAATCAATTTATTGAATAAATATCTTAAAATTTGCCTTTTTTCCATTTTCAAATAAAAAATTTATCAAACTGACATTTTGTACAGATGGAAAAACATACGAAATTAGAGACGGTTCTAATTCAAAAATTTACAGACGCAAATACAAACGACATTTCAAAACCACATTTTCATATGTTCCACACTATCTGTAGCTAAAAACCATTTGTAATTTTTTGACGTGTCATATGTATGAAACATATAGTGTAGAGGCACTTTAAGCCAACATTTTATCTCAATCGACGCAGTAGTAAATTTTAATGATTTCTCAAAAAGTGGGCGTGGATATATAGCGATCTTGCCCATTTTTAGTACAGTTCCCGAAAGTAACCATACAAACTAAATTACCAAATTTTAGTCTTATACGACAAAAACTGCCTTAAATTAAGCATTTTCACTGATTTGTGGGCGGAAAAAAGGGGGATATGAAACCAATTTTTTCTAAACCATCTCGTACCTAAAACAAATCGACAGCCAAAATTTCAGATCAATCGGTCCAGTAGTTTTGGAGTCTATAGGCATCACCATGGGCGTCCACAGGGGATAGGGGGCACTTGCCACCCCCTAGGCAGTGAAAATTTCTTATAAAACTTCATATTAAATAGAAAAAGCCGTAAGTTTATATTAAAAAAATTTAAGAGAGAAGAAAAAACTTTATAAATTTTAAGTTGTGCTTAAATTTAAGGTTTTTAGAACCTTGTTAATTTTGTTAATTTTTTTGGAAGAGTAAAATTTTGCGGAACATGTATTTTGATAAGGTGCACCATAATCAATAAAAAAAGTCGATTTTGAATTTTTTGTAACTTACGGCTTTTTTGATTTCATATGACCATATGTTCATTATATATGTTAATATATTTTGAAGAGAATTCAGAAATACTTTTTTTTAGGTTAATTTATAAATAAAGCTGAGCTAAACCATGCGCTTTGAAATAGTGTGTTGTACCCATTGCTGTAATAAGTTACGATACTATTTCATTTACCTTGTTTCACAGACACTTTTCAATGCGTATTCTTAAATTAAAAAATGTTGTCTACGAATTTTATTCGTAATTTTCAGCCACTAATAGAATTCGTAGAATAGACGTAGTTTGGTATACGTTACGAATATTTTATTCATATTCGTACAAAAACAAATGTATATTGTACGAATACATTTGTTACATTTTCGAATATTTCTGATACCCAGGGGCGTACCGCTGCCATTTTGATTGGGGGGTATCAATGTATTTCGGCCGACTGGATACCCTTAAGCCCCGACTTTTTTAAATACAACATAGTTGAATTATATAAAGTTACTCATCCGTTCGAACAATGTAAATAAATCTTAAGGGGTCTTTTTTATTTGAACTAGCCGTTCACTAGAAAAACACTTTGTAATTATTTTTACTAAAAACTTTTTTTAATGATGAAAAAAAAACTTGTGTACATCAAAATACATATAATTAAGAATGTTTTGAGTTTTTTTTTTGGTTTGGCCTTTTATCTGCTCTCTTAAGTTTTCGCAATTTGGACATCATTTTTCGAATCCAAAAAGGTGGCAACGATTTCTCAGCTTTTGCAACAGATAACTAAAAATTTTTTTAGTTCATCTAAACGATAATACTTGAAACTATAAGATTACATATAATCAGCCAACTAAACCTCATACCTGTTTTTGGCGCCATTTTCAAAGCAAAAATTGAAAAATTACCCTATTTTTTTACATTTAACGCATTTTTTTACATTTTACATCTAACGCTCCAAAAATTCAAGATTTAGGTTTTAATAGATTATTGTAGGTAATAATCTTAGATATTTTACAATAATAAATATAATGCTAAACAGTTTCAGCTCAAACGGACTTTTTCGTATATCTTTGGTACCGTTTTAAGAAATCCTGAAATTTTTAACACACATAAAGTAACACTTTTCAATATTTCGATCTTTTTCAAGAGAAGAAGATCCCTTAAAGCCAGTTTTCATATCGTTCCCTCTGGCAAAGAAAATAAAATAAAAGTATTTCAGCATAATCGAATCAGCATTTAAAAATTCATTTTCGTTTTTGTTTTAAAAATTCATAGTTTATTGTGTTAAAAATAAACAGGGCTTTCAATTCCTTTAACATTTTTTCTCTTAATTTTTTAAAAAATAGTGTTTTTAATAACAAATACAAACTTATTTTTTAAGTATAACATTTAAATATTAATTCTTCTTTTTTTAAGGTAGCCCATTGCTGCGCAATATTATCTAAGTTAATGAGATCAACTATGTCCTTTTCCGATGAAAGTATTAATAAGTCATAAAGACGTGAGTCACTTTGCGTGGTTCTTGAATAATTTTTAACTAATTTTAATTTGCTGAACGTTCTCTCATTTCCTGAAACAGTAACAGACACTGTGCACAGCAAATGCCACATTTTGTTAACTGCAGGAAGAGATTTTTTATTGCATTCTGAAACATTAGCTGTACCAGATAGAGTTTCTACGCCTTCGCATAGATCATAGAATACTTCAAATTCCGCTTTCAATTGAAGTGAACCCAACAAACAATTTCTTGGTTACAATTTTATTGATTCTAGAATTCGCTTTTGGGTCAAGTTAGTAGAAGATAGAATTGGATTAAAGAGTTCATACAGAGGCTTTATTGTTTCTAAGCAACTGCTTAATTTATCTCGCATCAGTGAGGTTATCTTATCCAATGCAAGTTTAAATTCTTTTCTATAAAAACAGTTCATCGAAAAATAAGCTGCATTGGCATTGTTATCATCCAAACGTTTCGGCGCAAGACGACGGCGATCGCGAATTGAGAATTCCTTTTCAGCATCAACATTAAAAGATTTTAACAATGCAACAGCACTAATAATTAGGTTATCCGTACCTTCAGAGTCCGAATTTATTTTTTCAAATGATTTGATAGTAAAAGGAATACATTTCAAAGCACCTAAAATATTCAGTTCAACAGCTTCAAGAGATTCAGTCAGGAGTTTCATATTTACTTGCACATTTTTCATAAAACAAGACTTATAATAAAGTCCACAGAAATGAGTTGGTTTGATAGGAAATATGCAGCATTTCAAGTCCACTTGTCAATTTTCTTTGAGCTTTGGGATATTTCGTTAAGAACATCAACAATGACATAAAGCGATGCTTTTATAATATATGAATTTTGAATGCAGATTTAAAAATGGTGGTCTTTTTGCCATCATCTCGAGTTGTAAAGTTGAAACGGACCTTTTTTCAATAGTTTGACTAAATCCTTTAAATTCATTATTTATTTATTTATTATAATTGTATTTAAATTAAAATGATAAGACTGTGAAATTAAAGATTTTACATCAGAATTCTTGAGCTAAGAAAATTTCTTTAAGTATGTTGGCCGATTTCGATCATTAAATTTTTTTATTACAAATGTTGGGTATTTTTGGATAAAAATTTCAATCTCAGAAAGTTCTACAAAAATGTATTAATTAGGTTTTGAAAATTGTATTGTATGAATTAATTAGGTGTGGCGACTGAGTAAACCTTTGTTCGTTTGGGCTTGTTTTATTCCACTTATTTTTTCAATTTTTTGACAAGGTATTTGTGTCAGGGACTGCTATATCCAAAATCTTAAGAATTCATCATTATTTTATGATTTTCAAGTTTTTGCTCAGATATAAAAATAGTAATCTGATTTTGTCTTTTAAATCTTAAATAAAAATCATTAATATTTTTTGGTCAAACAAAAACATCATTTTCGGTTTTTATTTTTGGTCAAGGACACGGTTGCACAATTTGACTAAAAACGGTGCATTTTTTCCATTTGGTCCGCTGCTCTCTTTTACATTACTATGCATTACTATTTCTGTACTTTTTTAACAAAATTTATACTACTTTTCTGAACTTTTTCTGCATTTTGTCACAAAGGAACACTGGATTCGTTTACAACAATTCAACGCTGATACGACTTAAAATGAGTTGGCCGACTGAAGTTCGTTTAAGGTACGACTGAAAGTGAGTTAGCCGAGTGAAGTTTGTTTAAGGTACGACTAAAAGTGAATTGGCCGACTGAAGATAGTTTTGGGCATGAATTAAAATGAAATAGCCGACTAAAGTTGGTTTTTGTTATGAAAATGGCAATAAAAGGTACGACTGTCTTTGATGCGTTCATAATTATTGTTTATAAAAATCAATATTTTAAAAATTTTTAGTAAAAAATAACAATTAGGCCGACTCTAAAAAAGTAGGGAGGGTAGTCTACCCCTTTACCCCCCGCTAGTTACGCCCCTGCTGATACCTAGTTACGAAAACAAAGTTCTAGTTAAAGCTTAGTATGCTGTAGAAGCGAAAAGAAATCTTCCGTAAGAAATGCATTGCGTTTTTGACAGCGAAAAAGAAGCGAAATTTATACAGGTAGCAAAACCGGTAGTTGTTGAACTGAAAAATTTATTCAATGCAGCCAAGTTCACAACCATGATTGGAGAGTTAAAATTTCAATATTTCGCTGTCTTTTATATGTCCGTACATGTTCAACTAACACATTCAACCAAAAGGTTATAGTAAGTATGTGTTAGTGTTGAGTCTACACCAAAATTTCGCGTGTAGAATTAAATGTCTAAAAATTTTCGTTCTTACAGCATACTAAGCTTTAGCTGAAAATTGAACCGCAGTTCTTTAGCTTATGGGCATGTGCTCTTTCAATAGGCTACGGCCACCTTGCAATCACACATTTCCTTATATTAGGTAATTGTTTGACAAACCAGTCTGATTGATTTCAGTTGTAAATTTTTTAAACTTAACTAAAACTTTGTACATTCTACGAATAATGCGTACGGTTAACCAACGAATGAATTTTTTCTACTAATATTATTTTTAATTCGAAAATAGTACGAAACCATTAGTAAATACTTCGAATGTAAGTAATAAAAGAAATTACGAAGTTATTCCTACGAGAAATTGACAAATGTTAAGGAATGATATCCCTTATTAGTCAATGATCATTCTTCGCAGCAACAGATGGCAAAGGGAATTTAATTAAAGGGTCCGCCAAATAATTTTTTTTTTGAAAATTCTATAAAAAAAACTATTGGATATTTTCTCAAATTTATTTTTTTATTTGAAAGTACAATCCTTCCGGTTAATAATGGAAAATAATTTCATTCAAATGGCTGCCTCGGCTGGCCATGCAGTAGCCTACACGATTGGTCCAATTTTTAAGAGCATTATCGATTGTGTGCAGCTGTATTTCACCAATGGCTTCACGAATATTGTCCTTTAAAGCGTCAATTGTCTCTGGCTTGTCGGCGTAACACTTATCTTTGAGGGCACCCAACAAATAATAGTCCAACGGTGTCAAATCGCAGTTCCGGGGTGGCTAAACGACATCAGCTCTGCGGCTGATAATGCGATCTTCAAAAACAGGGCGCAAGACATCGAGTGTAGATTCGGCTGTGTGGCACGTAGGGCCGTCCCGTTGAAACCAAATGTTGCTAATATCCTCCTCTTCAATTTTTGTGAACAACATGGACCGATAACGATCGCCATTGACTGTAACGGCCACTCCTTGCTCACTTTCGAAGAAAAATGGCCCAATTATGCCTCTGGACCAAAATCCGCACCAAACAGTGACTCGTTTTGGGTGCAGCGGCTTTTCAATGTATGCGTGCGGGTTTTCTGTGCCCCAAATGCGACAATTTTGCTTGTTTACATACCCGTCAAGATCAAAATGAGCTTCATCTGAAAAGATGATTTTTTTGGCAAAATCGGCATCTTCTGTAAGTCGATCGCAGGCCCACTTCCCAGCGTTGTTCAAGCGTATACACAACCATATTCGTTCAGCGGAAAGATAAAACTAATTATTTGTCAAATCAGACATGAGCTAAGTGTTACCATTCACGAAATAAGCACTAGTTGAAAAAAAAAAACGTTAGATGGCGGACCCTTTAAATAATGGATATAAACTTTGACGATAAGCAAATTTATGTTTTAATGTCAATGTAAACAAAGAGAAAACAAAGTGAAATAAATTTTTTAAAAAAATTACAATTTTCCCAAAAGTCGGGTCGTTTTTCTATCATAAGGATGATCCAATTTGGATACTTAGCTTAATAAAATGACAAACAATCCCGCAGGCGAGAGCAAAGCTTCTAATTAAAAAGCGAAAGAAAAAATTAGACAATTCAATAAAGTAGGCCAATTTTGGATCAAGGACTAATTTTTGAAAAAATCTGATAGCATATTCGGATTATGCAAACGATTTTACATTAGAATTTGCTATAAATTAAATTAGACTTAAAGTATATAATATGTTATGTATAATATGTTAAGAAAATATATGGAACCCAAAACCCATCAAATATACAATTCTGTTTTCCTAAGTTGTAACCTATACAATTCTATTTTCTGAGATTTTTGGTACTAATTTTGTTATCATGATACACTGGTTGACACACGCTTGTACACATAAGAAAATTATATATATTTCACAGAGGGGTAAAATCTTCCTCGTATCATGCCCGAAACATTTTCAAATTAATTTTTTTTTCATGTAATTTCAAAAATTTTTTCTCAACAAATATTCTTAGTAATTTAGTAAATTAAATAATGTAATGTCTCCTTAAGCCTTAAATAAAATCGCACTAATTACTATTTAGCCCCAAAGCTTTCCTTTTTTCAAATAAGAATACAAAAATTTCCCGATATTTATTTTTTAAAAATTAACAAAACCGGCAAGATTTTCAGACCATTTTTCCAGTTTTGGAGGCCCATTTTATATTATTTATCAATAATTTTATATTTATTTAAATTTATCAGATTTGGATTTAGGAGGTAAAAATCTATATAATCCGCAAAAATTAAGAAAAAGAGTTGTCGCTATTCTTGAAATATTCCCCGCATGCACATAAACTGATTTATTTCTTTGTTCAACATGCATTAGTTCTAGCAATCTACTAAAATCGAGTTTGAAGACATACCTATTGTATGAATTACATAAAATATTTATTTTTTTTTTTAAATAAAAACGTATGAATAAATACATGAAGAGGTACATGTGTAGATGGGTTTTGGGCTCCATTCATTTCTAAACATATTCCAGAACCTCCATGCAAGTGTTGATTCTAAATCCTGGATGTAATATAAGCACGTGACGCGAAAAAATCCAGAAAATTCTCAAAATGGGTGGACGCTTGTTAAAAAACATGAATTTGATGAAGTATAAAATAAATGTTTCAAATCGAGATTCCTATTTAAATTTTATTCATAAAAAAACTTTTGACCATAAGATATTCTAATGTAAAAGCGTTTTCTTAACAAGAATTTGCCATTAGATTTTTTTAAAAATTAGTGCTTGATCTAAAATTAGCCTACTTTATTCAAAATTTCCTAAATTTTTTTTCGATTTTGAATTAGAAGCTTTGCCCTTGCCTAAATCGCTGCAATTTACTCAAAGTTAAATGCTGCAAGATTGTTAGCAATTTTATTAAGTTTACGAAAAATTAAGAAATTATCCAAATTCGATCATCTTTATGACAGAAAAACGATTGTTTTTAGCCGAAATTTGGGAAAACATTTAGTTTTTTAAATTAATTTTACTTTGTTTTCTTCTTGTGTTAAATTACTTTAAAACATAAATTTGGCCGTAGTCTACTGAAAGAGTACATGGCTCGTAAGCTAAAAAACCGTGGTTCAAACCCCAGCTCAGATGGGATGTTTTGTTTTTCGTTATTAGTTAATGTAACAAATGTATTCGTACAATATACATTTGTTTTTGTACGAATACGAATAAAATATTTGTAATATGTACCAAACTACGCCCAATCTACAAATCCTATTCGTGACTGAAAACTACGAATAATATTCATAGAATAGACGCAGTTTTTAGTAATATTTACACACAAAATTGTTTAAGTGTAAGAATACGTATTGAAAAGTTCCTGTGAAACAAGGGTAAAGGAAATGGTATCGTAACTTATTACTGTAACATTAAAAATGCATGCATGGCTTAGCTCAGCTTTAGTAATAAATATACCTTAAAAAAGTATTTTTAAGTTCTCTTAAAAATATATTAACATATCTGTGGTCACAAGGAATAATGACTAAACTCAAAATATCGTAAAAAAGCGATATGGAATTTACTTTATTGCCAATTTTTGGAAGTATGCAGATATCCATTTTTTGCGCAGAATTGATCATCACTTATGTCTGCACATATTTTGTTTGTAACGGTTCATATATTTTTAAAAAATGGGTCGTAGTTCGTGCAATTAAAATATCGTTTTTTACGATACTTTGAGTTTAGTCGTTATTCCTTGTGACCACAGATATATGTATAATGAAAATATCGTCGTATAAAATCAAAAAAGCCGTAAGTTACAATAAACTTAAAGTCGATTTTTTTATTGTTTATTGATACACCTTATCAGAATACATTTTCCTGCTAAATTTTACATTCCTATAACTAAAAACGACGTTATTATTAAAAAAGTTCTAAAATCCCTAAGTTTGAGCGCAACTTACAATTACAATTTAGAAAGTTTTTTGACTCTCCCGTAAAATTTTTTAATTGTAGCTTACGGCTTTTTGATTTAATATGAAGATATTTAAAAAATTGTCACTGCCTAGGGGGACAAGCAGCCGCCCCTTCACCCCCTGCGGAGGCCCATGTACCTCTTTACATACGTATGTATTCATACGTTTTAAATAAAAAAATTTTTGAATCATTCAGATAATAGGTATGTTTCCGTACTCGATTGTGATAACTTGCAAGCTGCTAGAACTGATTCATGTTGGAGGAAGAAATAAGTGGTGTCAAAATTATCTAGCTTAGCATGCGGGGAACATTTCAAGAAAAGCGACAATTAAAATTTTTAATTTTTGCGGATGATATGGATTTTTACCACCTAAATCCAAATGTGCAAAATTTCAGTCCGCTCAAAATTGGTTTAGGAGTTAAATGCTTCCAAAATTAAAAAATGGCCTAAAAATTTAGTTTGTTTTTTTTTAAATTTTCGAAAAAAAAACAACAAAATATTGTTTGATATTAGGATATTTTTGTATTCTTATTTTAAAAGTTGAAAACTTGGAGGCTCAACAGTATTTAACGCGATTTCATTTAAGGATATAAGAGACCTAACATTATTTAATTTATTAAACTATTAAGAATATTTGCTATAGCAAAAAATTATTGAATGTATTACATGGCAAAAAAATAAAATGAAATTTGAAAATATTTCGGGCATAATACGAGAAAGATTTTTACAATATCTTTAAAATATATTGGATTTTCTTATGTGTACAAGCGTGTGTCAACCGGTGTACTGTGCGTATCATTTTTACAAAATTAGTACCAAATATCGTAGTAAATAGCATTATATAGGTTACATTTTGCTTCAGCTCATTCTAGATTCCTTTATGCCTTTGCCCTCCCCCCTATAACAAATTATGTGGACGCCCATGGGTATCACACAGACACACAGACACAAAGACACAGTGTTTTGCTTTTTATATAAAAAGATTAGATGGAAATTAACCTATTTGCATGTCATAAGTTGGGGAATAGTGCGAAATGATAACTGCGTTTATATTTTTTTTTATTTTACTACAAAAAGTTCCCGTAGGACGTACAATATATAAAAGGGCTGAAGTTAAAATACCACCACGGACGACGATTTATCCCAATTTCATACCTAAAGTTTATATTAGGGGTATTCACGGGTTGATGCGAAATGCAGTTGCGACGATGCGAAAATGCAAGATTGCGAACTTTCGCATCATTCCAACAACAAACACATTGGAAGCAATTTTGCAACTCGTCTTGAATTACGCACTGCTCAAACCAATTGCGAGAACGCACAAGCAGTGATGCTAAACAGATGATTCATGTTTTGGTTGTAAACCATGTTTTTGGGTAAATCATGTTTTTGGGTAAAACTTTCAAAAGGTTAAGTTTGCACGTAGATTTTAATAACTTTTTATGATTTTGAAATAAGGTGGCAATATATTTACTGTTCATTCGACATTTAATTTTAGTGCATAATTAAGTTGCAATATTGATGTTCACGAGTTAGTGCGCAAATTATCTTGCATTTTCACACTCTTGAAATTCACAACAACCCGTGAATACCCCTATTCATTGCTAAAGGTTTTGTGCAAAATTTGAAGTCATTAGATTAATGACTTTTAATTAATGACAAATTTGTGGAATTGAAAAAGATTTTGCGATTTTGGTGAACTTTGTATGGGAGGTAGGCGTGGTTTTCATCCCATTTTTACGAATTTTGTACTTAAAGTTTATAAGAAATATTAAAGACGCTGTGCAAAATTTTAAGTCATCATATTCATTTTTGTGGATTTTAAAGAGATTTTACCATTTTGGTTAAGTCACTGTGTATGGAGGTAGGCCTGGTTTTCATCGCATTTTTCCAAATTTCTTACTCAAAGTTTACATTAAATATTAAAGACTCTGTGCAAAATTTGAAGTCATTAAATTAGTTTTTGTGGAATTTAAAGAGATTTTACCGTTTAGGGTAAGTCACTTTGTATGGGAGGTATGCGTGGTTTTCATCCCATTTATACAAATTTAATTAGAAAAGTTTATAATAAATATTAAAGACGCTATGCAAAATTTTAAGTCATTACATTAATTTTTATGGATTTTAAAGAGATTTTACCGTTTTGGTTAAGTCACTTTGCATGGGAGGTAGGCGTGGTTTTCATCCGATTTGGCTCATATTCATTGACCTCCATTTTTGAATAAAAAGGTTACATATTGGATTTCGTTACGATAGCTAAAAAATTAAATAGATTAAATAAATTAAAATAGAGGGCGTTCAAAGTTTGAGATTTTCGTGATTTTTGCCTTGGAGACTAATTTTCAAAAATTCATAACTTCGGCTTTGTTATTGTTTATTAAAGTTTGACCCAATTTTCTATAAAGCCTCATTTATTAAAAAATAATATTGTTCAATTAAAAATATAAAACATACTACATATATGTGTATACTATAGGTTATGTAATACAGAGAACAACGATATGAGGCGGGTATATGAGGTGTACTTTGCAACTGGCGCGCCGACGTCAGGTACCGCGCGAGTTTTTTTAATTTTTTTGCAATAGTAATCATTTCTCCATCGATAAAAAATCGTTTTCTATGTAGAATTTGACGTAAATACGATGGTTATGTTTAAAACACGCTAAGATTAAGTGGGTAAGATTGGCTAAAATTTATTTAAAAAATTAAATTGCATATAACAATATGAAATTTTTCATAAATTTTATTAAAGTACTAGCTGAAACCCGGCGCGTTGCTGCCACTCTCCCTATTCAAACGCCCATAAAATGTTATCAGTTAAACAGCATGTCTAAATTGAGGTAGAATACTGAATTCCGAGACTGTGCGACCTATATCCACAAAGCCATTCGATATAACAAATTAGGGTTGTATAGGAAGTGCCACGCCCTCTTGATCACCGCCCATAGAATGGAATCAATTAAACTGCATGTGTACATGGAGGTTGAATACCGAATTCCAAAACTGTGCGACATATATCTCTAAAACTATTCGATAGCACAAATTTAGGTTGTATGGGAGGTGCCACTGCCCTTTTCCTTACGCCCATAAAATTTAACCAATGAAACTGCATGTGTAAATTGAGGTCGAATACTGAATTCCGAGGCTGAGTTACCTATAACTCCAAAGCTATTCGATATCGCAAATTTGGGTTAAGTTGGAGGTGCCACGCCCCCCGACAAACTCTAAAAAATTTTATCAGTAAATCTGCATGCGTAAATTTTGGTCAAATACTGAATTCCGATGCTGTGCGACCTATAACTCCAAAGCTATTTGATAGCACAAAGTTGGGTTGTATGGGAAGTGTCACTCCCCTTTTCCCTACGCCCATAAAATGTAAGAAATGAAAGTGCATGTATAAATTTAGGTCGAATACCGATTTCTTACGCTGTCAACCTATAACTTCAAAGCAATTCGATATTGCAAATTTGGGATGTAAGGGAGATGTCAGGCCTCCCTGTCCAACGCCCATAAAAAAAATCATTGAAACTGCATGTGTAAATTGAGGTCAAAAACTGAATTCCAAAGCTGAATTCCTATAAATTCAAAGCTATTCGATATCACCAATTTGGGTTGTATGAGAGGTGCCCCTCTCCCTTGTCCAACTCCCATAAAATTTCATCACTGAAACGGTACGTCTAAATTGTGGTCGAATACAAGCTGTTTCTAAGCTGTGCAACCCATAACGCTATTCGATAACACAAATTGTTTTTATATTAATGGGAGGTAAAAGAAGGTGTGGCATTTCTTCTTAAACCATCTCGTACTCAAAGCAAAGCCACTTACAAAATTTGAGCTCAATCGGACCAATAGTTTTGGAGTATTGTGATATTTCCAAAAGTAGGCGTAGATGAAGTGTGACAACGCCCGTTTTTATTAAAGTTTTAATTTAATACGACCAAAACCTTCTTAAATATAGCATTTTTATTGATTTGTGGGCGATAAAAGGGGTGTGGCATTACTTTTTTCCTAAACCTTTGCGTAGCAGTTACGAACAAACCAGTAGAAGGAAGTATCCTATTTGGTCTAGTCGTTTTCAAGTTTTAAGCATCCGAACAAATCACGATTCATTTTTATATGTACAGATATTGATTTGTGGGCGCTAAAAGTGGGCGTGAAAACATTTATGTATCGTGACTGCCTCTTGGAGCACTTACACAGCAAGTTTCAGTATAAAAATGTGTAGAACTCCGGAATTGCCATGATTTCGAAAAAGTGAGCGTATATATATTGCGACGAAAAAGTTATTTTTGTACAGTTACTGACAGTTACCATCTGAACAAAATGATAATATCTTAGTTTTTACGATCGAAACCGTCTGATATATATCCCTTATTTGGTTTGTGGTCGATAGCGCAAATTTGGCTTGTATGGGAGGAACCACGCCCCCTCGTCCAAACGTTACCAAACCTCACAGGAACAATCTATCTCCTCGGCAAACGTTGTTCTGCCACAACTACCTATAACTCCAACTCCGCCTTACTGCTATGCACAAAAATGTCAAGAAATGTCAAATATATTCACCATTTTCAGTACAGCTGCCGAAAGTAGCCATGTGCACTAAATAACCACATTTTAGTCTAATACGATCAAAACCGTGCGAAATATAGCATTTTTGTTGTTTTGCAAGCGGTAAAAAGGGGTGCGGTAAAATGTTTCCCTTGAGCCATCTCGTAATCGAAACAAATCGACTGCCCAAATTTCAGCTCAATTTAGGTTAAGCCTGGCGCACTTTACTTCACTGGACGCTAACTCCCCGAAAAGTGAGTTTAACTAAAGTAGGGCAGGCCTATTTTTAGTGCACTTGCCGAGAGTAACCATATGTACTGAATTACAAAATTTTTGTCTAATACGACCCAAACCGTTGAAATAAAACGTTTTCATTGGTTTGTGGGCGGTAAATGGGGGGCGTGGAGACCAATTTTTAGTACAGTTGCTAACAGTAACCGTACAAACTAAGCCAACATTTTAGCTCAATCGACCCAGTAGTCAATTTTGATGGTTTCTTAAAAAGTGGGTGTGGCTATATAGCGCTGACGCCCTTTTTTAGTACAATTGCCGAAAGTAACCATACAAACTTAAGTATCATATGTTAGTCTCATACGGCCAAAACTGCATGAAATATAGCATTTTCACTGATTTGTGGGCGCAAAAGGGGGCGTGGAAACCAATTTTTCGTACAGTTACTGTCAGTAACTTCACAAACCAAAGTAACAAATTTAAGTCTTATACGACCAAAACCGTCTGAAATAAACCATTTTCATTTATTTGTGGGCGGTAAAAGGGGGCGTGGAAACCCATTTTTAGGACAGTTGTCGACAGTAACCGTACATACTAAATTACAAAATTTTAGCCATATACGACCCAAACCGACTGAAATATAACATTTTTATTGATTTGGGGGCGGTAAAAGGGGGGTGTGGCAAATTTTTTTCCTCAACCATCTCGTACCTGAAACAAATCGACTGCTAAAATTTCAGGTCAATCGGTTCAGTAGTTTTGGAGTCTATAGACATCACACAGCCAGACACACATCGTTTTGCTTTATATATATATAGATATTGATTTGTGGGCGTTAAAAGTGGGCGTGAAAACATTTATAAATTGTGTTCGTCTCTTGGAGCACCTAAAGAGCAAGTTTCACTGTAAAAATGTGCAGAACTCCGGAATTGCCATGATTTCGAAAAAGTGGGCGTATTTATATAACGACCACGCCCATTTTTTGTACAGTTACCGACAGTAACCATCTGAACAAAATCCCCAAATCTTAGTTTTTTACGATTGAAACCGTGAGATATTTTTCTTTTTTTTTGTTTGTGATCGATGGAGCAAATTTGGCTTGTATGGGAGGTACCACGCCCCCTTCTCCAATCGTTACGAAACCTCACAGGAACACTCTCAAGATATGGCTTTATTTTCCCTGAAAATTTCATAAAGATCGGTTCAGCGGTTTTGGAGTCTATACGTGATATAGCCACATACCCACATACCCACATACCCACATACATACATCCATTTTTATATATATAGATTTTTTCTTAAAATTCACTTTCTTATCTTTAAAATGAAATAAAAATTTGTCTCTAGCTTAAACAGAACCGAAGTTATGAATTTTTGATAATTAGTCTCCAAGGCAAAAATCACGAAAATTACAAACTTTTAACGCCCTCTATATAAAAAAAAAATCCTCGAACACGTGTGTCTTTTTTTTCGATTTTCATGCAAATCAAAAATGTGGCGGTCAGAATGGTGTTCGGTTTGTAAAAGAATGACCTATATATACAGGGTCCGCCATCTAACGTTTTTTTTTCAACTAATGCTTATTTCGTGAATGGTAACACTTAGCTCATGTCTGATTTGACAGATACAGTCGACGTCCAGTGACACGAATGCTCTCTTATACGAAAATCCAATAATACGAATGCAATATTTTTTGCATAAAAGGCTCTATAATACGAATGATAGTTAAATTTGCTGCTCGATAATACGAATAACGTTTTTTTCAAATGAGCATGCTTGTTTTGTTTTGTTTTTTTTTATCCTTGTTTTGTTTTGTCTTTTCTTCTTAATTTTTTCTAATTTGTGTAATTTCGCGAATTGGAATCAAATTGTCATTGTTTTTGGATATCTGTAAAGTGCGGCTGTACATTTAGCGATTGTTGAAAAGTTTTAGATTTGTGTGAAAAAATGGACAGATTAAAAAAAAAAAATTTCTTTACAAGATAAAATAAGCGTTATCACAGATTGCGAAAAAGGAAAGACTTTGCATGAGATATCTATGAAGTATGGGTTGTCGAAATCAACCATTTGTACAATAAAAAAACAAAAACGTGAACTCTTAAGCACTTCTACGAGCGGCGGAAAATACCGCTTCACCATGAAAAAAGGCGAGTTTCAGAAAATGGAGGAAGCACTTCATCAATGGTTTTTGGTCCAACGCAAATCCTACAATCCTGTCAGTGCTGTGCAGTTGAAAA
This sequence comes from Dichetophora obliterata, assembly GCA_963920525.1. Classification (NCBI taxonomy): domain Eukaryota; kingdom Metazoa; phylum Arthropoda; class Insecta; order Diptera; family Sciomyzidae; genus Dichetophora; species Dichetophora obliterata. The sequence goes on from OY986437.1 coordinate 192,204,266, forward strand.
CCAAAGCTATTGAGTTTCATAAGAAATATTATGAGGGAAAGTTTTTTGCCAGCGATGGATGGTTTTCCAAGTTCAAGAAGCGTTATGGAGTAAGATTACTAAAACAATCTGGGGAAAAATTGTCGTCGTCGAAAGATCTTGTGGCTCCATTCATAAATAAATTGACTGATGTTATGAACGAATTCAACCTTTCTCGTGAAGCAGTATTTAATGCGGATGAAACTGGCCTCTATTGGAAAATGTTGCCGGATAAGACCTATGTCCATTCAGGCGAAAGAAACGCACCTGGTCGCAAAGTTTCAAAGGAAAGGATAACACTTCTTCTTTGTGCAAATGCTGAAGGAACAAAGAAGATGAAACCATTCGTCATCGGAAAAGCACAAAAGCCGAGGTCGTTTAGAAATAAGGTCTTGCCTGTTGAGTATGCGAGCTCCAAGTCGGCTTGGATGAATGCAGCAATTTTCAAGAAGTGGTTTTTTGACATTTTTGTTCCAGAGGTTTGTCGAAAAATTAAGTGCATATGTTACCTTGATTCTATGCCAAATGTGAATTGTTTTTAGGTAGAATGGTTTTTAGAAGACAAAAAACTTCCAAAGAGGGCGTTACTATTATTAGATAATGCTCCAAGTCATCCACCTGCCGAGGAGTTGGTTAAAAATACAGAAGATGGCAAAATTTGGGTATTGTATTTACCTCCCAATGTTACTCCGCTAATTCAACCCATGGGCCAAAATGCAATTAGACTGCTGAAACTGCATTATCGGAGCAGTTTACTATCTAGGATAGGAACTTCCACCGAAATTTTGGAGATAAGTCTAAAACAGACCACTTTATTCGAAGCTGTGTCATTGGTTGCTCTGGCTGGAAAAAGGTGTCGAACGACTCATTAAAAAAATGCTGGGAAAAGATTTTTAATGAATATGGGTTCGATGAAGAGGATGATGTTCCTCTTTCCGTCCTTAGAAAAAGTGAGGAGGTTAATGCAATAAGAACCACCTTGAATTTGTTGGACAGCACTTTTCCAAATGTCGATTTTGATGTGAGCGATTTAATTGAATGGAATAATGATATTGCTATGGACGAGATTATTCCACTGAATGACAGTGAAAATGAAGAAATAATTTTACCCGATACCTCTCCAAAAGTTAAGCATTTGGATGCAATAAACTGTCTGAACACCTGCATTCAGTGGGCAGTCCAAAATAACATTGAATGCTCAAAAACGCTTTTATTAAGAGAGCTTCATGAAGAAGCAGTACAAATGGATTTCCAAGTTAAGAAGCGTCAATCTTTAATGACTGATTTCTTTAATAACTGAAATAATACGTATATTTACTAATTAAAACATATATGTATAAGTATTAAAATAATAATAACACATATAAAACTTACTATTTCCTTACTATATTTTCCTCTCAATTGATTTGAATTCACTTTTTTTTTTGTTTTATTTAGTTAATTATGAAAATAAAATTAACTTAAATCGAAACGTTACCTTCTGTTCATTTACTTTTTAAAAAACACGGAAAAAAATTGCACTCCAGTAATACGAATTTTTCGATTTTACGAAAGGGCCTGACATTATATCATTCGTATTACTGGACGTCGACTGTAATTAGATTTATCCTTCCGCTGAACGAATATGGTTGTGTATACGCTTGAAAAACGCTGGGAAATACTGCGACATTACTTCGAAAATCATGGTAATGTTGCAGAATGTGTGCGAAAATTGCGTACGGATTTTGGAAGAAGAGAAGCACCGTCAGCTCCGTATGTTCGTTATCTTGTGAAAAAAGTGAAAGAAACTGGCATCCTCATCGATAAACCAAAGCGTGGAAAGCCAAAAGCAGTGCGTACACCCGAGAATATTGCTGCTGTGGCAGAAAGTGTGCGTGATGCGCCATCAACATCAATTCACCGTCGTTCTCAACAATTGAACATTTCGGAGACATCATTGAGACGAATTTTGCATAAAGACCAATTGGTTCAGGAGTTGAAGCCAACTGACCATCCAATGCGTTTTCGCTTCGCTAAGTGGGCCTGCGATCGACTTACAGAAGATGCCGATTTTGATAAAAAAAATCATCTTTTCAGATGAAGCTCATTTTGATCTTGGCGGGTATGTAAAACAAGCAAAATTGTCGCATTTGGGGCACAAAAACCCGCACGCATACATTGAAAAGCCGCTGCACCCAAAACGAGTCACTGTTTGGTGCGGATTTTAGTCCAGAGGCATAATTGAGCCATTTTTCTTCGAAAATGAGCAAGGAGTGCCCGTTACAGTCAATGGCGATCGTTATCGGGCCATGTTGAACGAATTTTTGTTCACAAAAATTGAAGAGGAGGATATTAGCAACATTTGGTTTCAACAGGACGGCGCTACGTGCCACACAGCCGAAGCTACACTCGATGTTTTACGCCCTGTTTTTGAAGATCGCATTATCAGCCGCAGAGCTGATGTCGTTTGGCCACCTCGGAACTGCGATTTGACACCGTTGGACTATTTTTGTGGGGTGCCCTCAAAGATAAGTGTTTCGCCGACAAGCCAGAGACAATTGACGCTTTAAAGGACAATATTCGTGAAGCCATTGGTAAAATACAGCTGCACACAATCGATAATGTGCTTAAAAATTGGACTGGAAGGATTGTACTTTCAAATAAAAAAAGACATTTGAGAAAATATCCAGTAGTTTTTTTATATACTATTTTCAAAAAAAAAAAAAAGTTATTTGGCGGACCCTTTAGTATGAAGTCGTGTAAATAAACATATATAGCTGGTTATGACAATAATACCTGTGATTTGAAAAGTGTTTTCAAATTAAACTTTCTGACTTTTGAAACATCTGAACCATCAGGTATGGAAGTTTTTGACATATTTTTTACTTTATAACGCATTTTTAATGAGGAAACTATTTTTATACCTGAACAATACATAAACTTAGTGCAAACGTTTGTAAAACCCAAAAGTAGGTGTTGTCGGTATAGAAAAGTATATATATTCTTGGTCAGCGTACCTCTTTAGTCGATGTAGTTATGTCCGTCGGTGCGTCTGTCCTTCCGTTGGCCCGTCCGCACGTCTGTGTGTTGTCCGTGAACTCAGGACTAAGGGAAGGTGTTGGGAATATTTCATGAAACTCAGCACACAATTTTATTTGAACCTAAGGACCTTCTCTTTTGAATATTATTAGAATGCTTCCACGAGCACGCCTACCTCCCATAAAACACTTATCGCTATAAAAGGGTCTTACATATGAGTTAGGTTAGGTAAGGTTAAGGTGGCGGCCCCTTTCTTTCCTTATTTCTTATCAAAATAACTTTAAAACACATAAATTTACGAGGAATAGTTGTAGTTGGTGGTGGGGGTAGAAAAAGTTTGTGGAGAGGAACGCTTAGTAGCTTGATTTGACTGAGATCAAAGCAAAACAATCACTTCAGATTTAATATCACATGTTTCTACAGCTTCTGCCACATTAAGAATATCCTACACAAAAGGTTCACTTGATTACTTTCTTCTTTCATTATGTGGTATCACAACGGACCAATTTAGTCTAAGTGGGCTGGTCTAAAGACTTGCCGCCACCTTAACCTAAGCCTAATCAAAAACGTATAGGTTGTCTCACTTTAATTGAAGTAAAAACATTTGAAAATTTAACTAAAAATTATTAAAAATGTAACTGAAATTGTGGACGTATAAATAAACGGGGAAAAAAGAAAATCTTATTGAATTTTGATGATTTGAAAGTGGGTTCAAAGATATGCTACCTAGTACTTGGTACTGTATCCTGTATTGCCCAAAATAGCCTGACATCTGCATCTCATACTCTCTACAAGTTTCTGTACACTATTCTTCAGAATAGAGTACCAAGCCTTCCAGGCCTGTAGACAGGGGGGAAATGGAGCATTGCCCCCAACTACAACCGTTTTCTCCCCCTGGCCAAATCAGGTAATGAAAAACTTTAAATGAATAATTTATATGCATTTTGTTGATATATTTGCTTATTGCCTTTAAATTAGTTTAGTTTAAAATAACAAAAATATACACATTCACCTTATTCATGACTTGAATAAGTATATGAAATTTGTTTAACAAAATATTTTAGACAAATTGTTACAATTTTTCAAATTTCTACTGGGTCGCCAACATTTGCTACCAAAAAATAATATTTGATTTTTAATAATTTTTTAACCCGCATCTATAGGAACTTTACATAAATGAAAAGCACGTTGTGCACCAATTTGATGCAGATACAAAAAGAATATATAATTCATTGAAATGTTTTTAATTTGTAAATTTGTTTATGCATGATGAATGTCTATTAATTTTAAAATAAGAAAAAACTGCAAATCTTAATTCTAGCAAAAATTTAAAGAAGCAAAAGATTTAATTCAAAACATGCATGTTTGTTCTTAATATATAAATCTGAATAAAAAATTGCAAACGACGGATGCGGGTTAATTCAATTTTTTTATTTGTTTTACTTAAGAAATGTCTAATACATATGTTAGCCCATTTTGCTATTCTCTCTTATATTTCTTTAAATAAATCTTGTATTTTTACCTTCATTTTATTACAAAGTCCTGAATTAATTTTTATATAATTTTTTATGTATTAATCTCATGCATAAAAAGATCTTCATATCCATGTAAATATTATAAAAATAACTGTTTTTTAATCAATATGTGTAATGAATTCATTTCACACGTTAAAAATTGTTTTTTTTTTATTTAAATGAAAAAACAAAAAATTGCCCCCCCCCAAAGATCTTTGTGTTATTATGGATTCAAAACTTCGCTTCAGTCTCCACGTAAATATGTTGATAAATAAGGCAAGAGGAGACCTTGGTTTCATTAAAAGATGGGCTAAAGAATTCAGTGATCCCTTTACTACTAAATTATAATATACCTCTCTCATAAGGCCAATTCTTGAATATGCATCAGTTGTATGGAACCCACAATATAATGTCTACATCGATGCCATAGAATCCGTTTGAAAACAGTTTTTACTTTTTGCTTTACGTCATAGTCGTTGGAATCCCAATATTATGCTTCCATCGTATGAAATACGCCTTAAGATTATTTTACTACCTTCCCTAAGAAGCAGAAGAATGATGCTTTATGTCATGTTTCTGTATAAATTACTTCGTGGCGGGATTAATTCGGAATATCTCATCTCAGCTCTTCCAAGGAGAGGAACTAGACATTTTCTGTTTTTCAAGTTGAGTGAGTGCAATTCTAACGACGCTCTTCATGAACCTTTACGATGTATGTGCAGTGATTTCAATGCCAACTTAAACATGATTAATTTTTCTGATTCGGTAGACGTCTTAAAACGGAAAACTATATTACATTTAAATAATTAAATCAATTTAACTTCGTCCTGTTATACCTAACGGAGTTTTATAATAATGTAATATCGAAAATTGAGATTGTTCTGTTTGTTTTATAAAGTAAGCACCATCAAATATGAATCGTTTTTAAAACTTGCTTTTTAATTATTCAATATTTTAATTTTAAATCGTATTGTGATTTACGTGCTCACGTGGCTTCCTGATTTGAAATTGGACTGAACTTACACTATCACCTGTATTGGTGTGCCAGAGAATATCTCTTTTCCACACAAGTTTATGCCTGCGTTGGCCCAAATGCATATCCAACTAATTGGGATTTTGATTTGGCGGATATGAGATTTATCTCATTTCCACGTAGGTCCTTGGATTGGACAATGGCCGCAAACCAGTTAAAATGAGTATAGTGTTTTGGATTGTTTTTGAAATCAGGATTGTTTTTCGAGTACCTTAAATTGATAATCACTATAATTTAATTCGATGTTGCTTATTTATATAGAATTAAATACACTTAAATACGCGTTTGATATATATTAAATTTTTAAATTCTGCTGAAAAGACAATTAATGTGCTTAGTGGAAAATCCTAATTGCCAATAGGGGGTATGTTTTGGTACGTAGGTGCATTCTGTCTGTCCCGGCTGATCCGGGCAGGATCTAGAATGTAAATCGTGCATGCGTTTTGGTCGGGCGTATGCGTATCTTTAAAGGATTCATACCTCCGGGCGAATCAAAAAAAAAAAAAAAGATTCATGCCTGCCCCTCTGTCTTCTTGGTCTGGCTACAGGTCTGAAGCCTTCTCAGTTCCACTCCATAACTCATCTTAATTTTTAAAATTTGTATTGCTTATGCAGACCTTAACATCATTTCATAACGTTTTTGTAGGACTGAGGTCTACACTTTGTGTGGGCCAATCTAATTTTTGTTTATTTCATTTTTTAGCCAATCATTCACAACTTTTGCTCCAAAAGGGAGAAGAAATCACTACTGAACTAGTTATATAATGATTGCTGGATAATGGGGGTAGTTCTCTGATGGATTACAACACACAGAAATAAGGCATTATTTGAACATGGGCTTGTCATAGGCGGTCACTTGTGTTAAAGCATCAGGTATTAGAGCTTTTTTTATTTATTTTCAAATCGTAAGCAAGGACGTTAAGTTTTGAGTTGATCGGCTAAATTCAGGATTGTTGGTAAGGGGCATTATGTTTGAGAATATTTATTTAGAAATTGTAAGCGAAAGCGTAATGACTTGTGCTTAGTGGATAACTAGTTACTGAGCTAGTTATGGCAGTTATGACTGCTCATTTCCCAACTGGGCTTTGTGCTTTGGGTCATTATCATACATGAAAATCCACCAAGTAGGCATGTTCTTAAAAGCAAATCTTTCCACTTGGCTCTTTAGTATATCTAAATAAATGCTTTTATCCATTATTTGTGGTAAACTAAAAATTGGCCCAATTGGCATCCTTCATGCTTAAATGCTTTTTTTGTATACTTCGGGTTGAAGTCTTGGCATTTGGGCGCAAAAAAAATTGTTTCCGTCTGGTCCAACCCTATTAAATTTTGTGTCATCAGTCCAGTGCACATTTTTCCAAAATTGTTCTTCTTTATTCACATTTGCCATTGCAAACGTTAAGCGGTCCTTCAATTTTTTTTTGTTAACAGCGGCTTTCTTCGACTGATACTGTAGATACTGCTGTGTGCAGCCTTTAAGATATCAGTTTTATTGATACATTAAGGTTGTTTTCTTCATTTACTTCCATCATTATTTGCTTCGCTAACTTAAAAGAATTAGCCTTACTTTTGCGAACTGTGAGTCTATCAGTAGAAGCGGTGGCTTTATTTCACTTAAGGGTGGCTTATTCTTAAATGATTTGAACCCTTCGCGTTTCGAAAAAAGGGTCTTAATAAAATTATTCAAAATAATAAATAAAAAGATTTATATATTATTATAAAAATGTGTTTTAGATCACAAAATTATTTTTTATTTAAGTTTCTTAAAGCAATTGTGACAAAGCAGTATCTACCGGAAAATGTCTTCAAATTCAATGTGAGGAAAACATTTAGCAACATGGAAAATGTTAACAAAAATTGAAAAGACTTATCATGGAAATTCTTTTGAATATATGCAATTGGAGCATTTTTAAGCCCTAATTTAAAAAAAGAAACAAAAATTACTTAAACTGAACGAATTTCTTACCTCACTGGAGTAATTATGCATTTAGTTACACAACTTCAGACAAGCCTCAGCGAGCAAGGGTTAAACCATAATTAACCGGTTCATACTACATTTTCCCAAGATAGCACCACAAACTATGTTTCCATCACACAAAATCACTGAGTCCCGAAAACTCTTTTCTTCTTCTTCCAGTACAACTCTCTCACATTTTATCTGCGAGAGAAAAGGGAACAAAATCGGGAATTTCTCTCAATTTTCTGTGCGTTTGACTTGTTTTCTCATTTTTTATTTTTAACTGGAATCATATTGGGTCTGAACCAGAACCGGCTGCTTTTCATCAAAGCCATATATAATTTTCAGTTCTTGGCGGACGTTAAACGATAGCGGTTGTATCTGGCGGATAGACGTGCTCGAATTCAGATACAAAAGGAACACTACTGTTTTGTGCAAGTGTGTGCGTTTGTATGGATGCCTTGTTTTTAGTTAATTTGATGTGAGTGAATGACTGTGAATAGAGACTTAGCAGGGGAGAGCGGTAAAAAGTGAAATACACAACGCCAGCGAGTATGTGCGGGATAAACAACATAGCTGCAGACAGATACACGTTGAATGTTGTAGCTACGGGGATAAGTTTGCTGAAGTTGAGCTCTTGTGTGTGTATTGCATATTGTTGTTGCGGGCCAATCTAAAGTGTTTGTGCAAATTTATGAAAATAAATAAAAAACCAACGAATTTCGTTGGAAACATTTTGGCTTCAGAACAAAAGTATCCGCAAGATACAGATACACTTTAATGCAACTGTTGCAAGCCACTTACGTGCAGGTAAATGAACCCGAATGATTTCTGGCCTTACCCACTCCAATATCTCTCTAAGCAGCAATCGCAGCAGATACACTCGACTGCATTATTGCAATTGTATCTTGATACCTTTGTCGGTGATTTTTTAGCTCTTGATTATTTACGCGTATCTCGTCGTTGCTCGCCGCTTGTCACTCGCGTTGCTATGTCGGTGCAAGGTAAATAAGTTATACAAGTATGTATGTATATTTATCCATCATAAATACTTACATACAAACATAGATATTGTATCTTTGTATGTTCATCAAGTGATAAGTGCGTTTTGTGCTCGACTAACTAAATATCAATTAATATTGAGTGAAAACAAACAAAAATACCAATAAATACAAAAAAAAAAAAAAATAAGTATTAAATAAGAAAAAGATAATACAAGTGTGCACATAAGAAAAAACATATTATTTTCCCGAGTGCAGTGCTGTTATTGCTGCTGTCTACCTGTTTTGCAGTAATCGCAGCACGTTTTCAAAAAATCAGCGTCTTCCTTTTCTCAGGCGGTTTCTTCCAGTCTTGGCTGTTGTTAAATTTTACTGTGGATTGTTTCATCTTGTTTTGCATTGTTGTTTAGCCTCAACACTCTAAGATGCTAATTATGGATTGTGCACCCTCGAAAATGTTTGCCGCTGTGTGGCTACTTCAACTTTTTACAATATGTAAGTAAAATAAACTCTGGACTTTTAATACATGCCCCTTGATTCAATTAATGACAATTAAAACCTTTATGTTTGGGAAAACTTTTATAAATTGGGATATTTTCAAGCAATAACTGAGTAAAAATTAAGTTAAATCGAAAAAAATATATGTTTAGAAAATAATCATAAAAGGATTTACAATGTAAGTCAAAGGAAAAATATGTTTCTCTTTTGTAAGCACCTATTTAATTAGATGGCGCTACAACTGTAGATCGGTTTTGGCCTTATCTTAGAATAAGCATCAGTTTTATTTCCCTAAGCTTGCTGGCGCTAGTTGGAAATTTAAAGTTTTGCCAGGTTCTCCTTCACTTGGTTCGGAGGTGCGATCGACCTCTTCTGATTGCCTACTGCTTACCGAATCAAATAATTTATTTGTTATACACTTGGCTATGTCGAAGTCGCCTTGCTTCTTATTCAGCTCGTAGTTTCTTTATTTCAACAATTCGTTCGATTTCTCAAAACGAAGAATTTTACTGCGAAGCACCATATAAAGGCGAAATAAAGAAAAACGTATTAATTAGGCAAAAAGACATCATAATTGGACAATCGGGCAATGGAAAATAGACCTCTTTACCGATGAATCAAAATTTATTTTGATTGGCAGTGATGGTATGACCAGAGTTAGGAGACTCCAAGGAAAATGACTTTATGACGCCGTTCTGTGTCAAAACTGTTAGGCATGGTTGGAGGATATGTTATGGTGGGATGTTTTTCGAACTTAAGATTGGATCCAATTGGTCGCATTATAGGCATAATGAATCAACATGTCGCTACCTTAAAATACGAATGTCGTATGTGAAATTTTTCGTTTTTGAGATTATACTCTCAATAATAATAAAAATATTATATTTATTGTATATTCATAATAAACTTCGCAAGCTTTTTTTAATGGTACTATCGGTTTCTTCCCATACCTTATAACTTCCCAGATATCCAGCATGCATTTTGTCGTACGTCACAAAATTTTATCGCCCTGAGCATGTATTTTTTCATATTTGCACCAAAAATGGACACACGACATTTTTTTATGCAGAATGATGATTTTTCTTAGTGAAAATACAATTGTTGTACGTCATATAATTTCGATTGCACTCATTCATACTAAGTATATAGAACAAAGCGAAAACAGAAAATAGAAGTAAACTCAAACGGAAGGTGTGCGCACTTCTATAAGGCACTATGCATATTTGAAAATAAATTAAACTATCGGGAGACTAAAAGTCTGTAGTGTGCGGTATATCAAAACGTACTGTTTTATAGTTTGAATCTTTTGTAGATTCAAATTTAGTTTCTTTTAATTGATGTTATATAATTGTATTGTTATTTATTTAAAAATAGCATAAATTTCAATTATCGTAAAATAAAGTAAAAATAATGGAAAGTGGTAATTAGCAGGCATTCAAGACTTCTTAAAAATTCAAATGAGGAGCTAAGTTCTTTGAATTGCGATGTAGAGGAAACTTCGAGCGGTGGTATATGTATTTCCTTAAAAAAAAAATTTCAGAAATATACCTAATCATGGAAAATAAATGTAAGAAAAGAGATATGTGAATAGAAAAGGCGTGAAAAGACCTGAGGTAAAGATACCATGCAAAGAAGACTGCATTCGCGGTTGCAAAAAACAATATTAAATGCAGGTGAAAAACGTGTATTTCAAGTAAATTTCGTAAACCCTCTCAAATAAAATGACGTCGAAATTCAACTAAAGAAGAAGACAATTTTCGTAAAAACAAGTTTGTCTTACAAATATTTTTTCCAAGTGAACTCAATCACATTTACAGTGTGCAAAACATTTTTTCTCAATAGATTGGGAATAACTGAAAGAAAAGTATATTACTTTTTAAAATTTTTGAATGACAGTGAGCAAGGACTCCCAAATGAACGCAGAAAGCACCATGGTAGACCGAAAATATTACAAGAGAAAATTTAAGAAGTAAAAATCGGTCAAGAACATCGCGCAAATATTTGGAGACGCATTTAAATTTACCTAAGATGTATGATTTATATAAGAAAACAAGTGAAGATCCTGTACCCATACATACGTATAGAAATACATTTAGTAATGAACTTAATTTATCTATCGTCGTATGAATTTAAAAAAGTTATTATGAAAAATAAGAAAAAAGTTATGAAAAAACTCAACACATCATTGTTTACAGAAGGCTCAAAAAATAATATATACATTAACGATTGCTTCGCTAGTTATAATAGAGCTTTGTTTGTATCTGCTAAAAAAGTGAAAAAACAATGCAACTTCAAATATTTATGGTTTAGCAACTCAAAAATTTTTATGAAAAAAGATGATAATGGCAGTGTTTTTGTTATACGTTCTTTTGAAGATTTAGATAATATATAATACATTAATATTTAAATTCTTTCAATTCCTATATAATGAATGATTACTTTATTCATCTTTTAAAAAACAACCCAGTCATAAACACCATCTCTACCATTCTCTACTGAGCCATAAAAAATTTTTAGTTGTTCATCAGAATGTACTTAGTCTGCGACAAAACTTCGATTTACTTATTTGTAACCTTGAAGCTCTTAATCACTTGCCAGATATCATATTTGTTTCTGAAATCTGGATTTATTCTTTTGAGATTGATGATTTTAGTATTCCGGGGTATAAATTCTTTGCAAATACTAATGACTCTTATTCTGCCGGTGGAGTAGGTGCTTTTGTGCGTGATCTCTATGATTGTGATGCATCGCATTGCAATCTGAATAGCGCAGATTTTATAATGGTGTCTTGCTGTATAAATGGTGAAGCGTTTAAATTTGTTTGTCTTTACAGGTTTCATTCGCAACCAATTCAATTATTTTTGGACGATTTTTCAATATTTTTGCATATTGATCATACGAGCAATATTATCTTATTGGGAGATTTCAATTTGGACATTTTAAATACAAATAAATTTTCAGATTCCTACCTAGCTCTTTAAGCTGAACATGGACTCATTTCCTTTGTTAATGAGCCGACTAGACCTGAATCGGGAACTTGTCTAGACCACATATTTGGGCGATTCGCTAAGATATCAACTGACCTTTGTTATGGCATTAACCTTGACCTTCGCATAACTGATCATTGTTTATCGGGAATCTTACTGAGTCTAGGGTTCCAAGCGCGTGTTTATCAATTATCTCCCTCAAGTATAGCTAGAATTAACTTTTCAAAACTGACCTCTGCACTGCGCTTTGAAGGTTGGGAATCGGTTTACGCTGAACAAAATGTATCACATGCCTATGACATTTTCTTAACTATTTCAAATAATTATATAAACAGCTCCAGTTGCACAACTGTGTTGAAAAACTCAGAAAGAAACTTGAAATCGTGGATTACTCGTTATGTAGTTAAAAAAATTAGGAAAAAAAATAAACTTGGAAAGAAATGCAGAAAACATCCTCTTAATCTTAGACTTAAGAAACGCTATAACAACCTTTGTAAAAATTTAAATACCGAAATATAATCATGTAGGAATAATATTTTTCTGCACCAGCTTTATATAGCACAAAAAGACCCTAAAAAAGAGTGAAAAGTCATAAACAGTTAAACTGAGGCATCACAAACCAAACGGAGCAGATTGTTATTAGTAATGGAAACAACAACATAACTGATTTCAAAGAAGTTGCTAACGTACTAAATAATCACTTTGCATCAATTGGGGAAACTTCTTTTTTGACTGATACCCATGATAATTTTCGATGTCCTGTGGAAAATGTTTCGAGCTATAGTTTTTACTTTGAAAATATATCTGGAATTGAGCTTATAAGATCTATTAATACCTTGGATAACTCCAATTCTTGTGGTTTTGATGGAATTTCAAATAATATTCTAAAAAAGATTGCACTTAATATAGTTGATATTTTAAAGCACATTTTTAATTTAAGTGTTTTAACTGGAACCTTTCCTAGCCATCTTAAGAACTCAATAGTTATTCCACTTTTCAAAAAAGGCAACAAAAAAGATAAAAACAACTACAGACCAATTTCTCTTTCATGTTCAGTTTCGAAAATTTTCGAAAAAGCAATTAAGGCGAGAGTAATATCATTTCTTCAAAAACAAAACTTCTTCAGTGATTGTCAGTAAGGTTTTGGGACAAGTCTTTCAACTGAAGAAGCGCTTCTCGATTTCTGTTCTTCAATCTACAAAGGACTTGACAATAAAAGAAGCTGTGCTGGTCTCTTTGTTGATATCACCAAGGCATTCGATATGGTTAATCATAAAATCCTAATAAATAAACTGCATAACGCGGGCTTCCGGGGCTTTATTTTTGATTGGTTTAGTCCTTATTTAACAAGCAGAACGCAAATGGTTAAAGTTGGTAATGAATTTAGTAACCCCCGTAGTGTCAATCTAGGTGTTCCCCAAGGATCTGTCCTTGGCCCTGTACTATTTTTAATATACATTAATTCTTTATTTTCTCAAAATTTTAGAGGAAAAGTTACAGCTTTCGCTGATGATCTTGCAATAGGCTTTGGATCTGTTTATCCCTTAAATACGGTTGCAGATATCAATCACGATGTTCATCTGCTAAGAATTTGGTTCGCGGAGCATAGGCTTATTGTAAGCAGCAAGACAAAGATAATGTATTTTAGCATACATGGTGTGGTAAATCCAGACATTGATATTATATTTTATGGACACGACTGCTGTCGATTAAGCATACAAACGTGTACGTTACAAATCCCTACTACTTATAATAGCAACACACTATGCAGTGCAAATTGCTTTACTGTAGAGAAGGTGCTATGCTATAAATACCTTGGTGTGTCTGTTGATCATAATATGAACTGGTCTGAACACACTTCCTTGTTGAAAAAATACCTTCTGTCATCAGTTAGATGTTTCTATCGCTTAAAACAAATCTGCTCTTTTAACTTACTGCTTAAAATATATTATGGCTTATTTTATTCGGCGGTCGTAGCCTAGTGGGTAGCGGTAGCCCGGATTCAATTCCAGCTTCAGACAGAAAAGTTTTTTTGAATTGAAATAATTTTTCTGTTCGGCCGTCACCTCTCTGCAGACAATGGCAAGCCTCAGAGAGTAAAAAATTGCCATGTAAAGCTAGGTCCAGTTCTCGGTCATTTGTGATCAAACATTTAATAACACGCACAACACAATTGATCAATAGAAGCTAGGTCAAACTCCTTCCAAGGGCTGAAATGGCCAGTTTATTTTTTTTTATTTCATTCAAAACTTCAGTATGGGATAAGTTGTTGGGGAGGTGCCTATCAACAAAAAATTAGTCCATTGTTAATACTACAAAAAGCAGTACTAAGAAAAATTTGCAATGCTAATCGATTCTCATCTTCAATTAACCTTTTTAGACGTTTAATGATTTTACCGGTAAGACATTTATACTATTATAAAGTCCTAAAAATATTCTTTAAAAGGATTGGGTACATGCAAAGCCCAATATTTGGAAATTATAACCTTTGTAGCATGCAACGAAATCATTTTTAATTTTCACAAAGTATCTAGCATTTTTATTCAAGCATAAGATAGTGGTAGCACGTCTGGAGCTCCGGCTCTAGCTCTCGTATATGGGATGGGATTCGCTCTACCTTATACCTGATCATTATTCGTTGCCACAGAAACTATTTTAAATTACGTGCTTAATGATTATATTATTATGTAACTGAAAAATTAAAAAGAAGAAAGTACTGCCATACAAACATCCTAGTCGAAGGATATTTTAGCTGTGCAAAACTGAATTTGCTACAACATAGTATGTGCCCTCCCAACCTGATCATTGCTAATGATCCAAATTAAATTTGTTAATCAATGATCCCAAAAATACATCACAACAAAACTTCTACATGAAAATGCGCGAAATCAAAACAGTAGCCAATTTAGTTATCCATTTAAATTAAATTTATTAATGAAAATAAATATAAATTCAACCCATAGGATGCGTATTCATTGGTTTTATAATAAAAATATCTTAGCATAAGTTACAAAAATAATCGAATAACATAACCAAAACGTGTGTTTAATGTAGAATCTTAAAGAGCGTAGTAATGGTGAGATGCTGTATAAAATTATTGTTGTTTTTATTTATTTTATGACATCTCAACGTTTTTATTATTAGCAAGTGTTTTAAGTAAACAAAGGTTTAAATTATTATTCTATTATTTTGTATTATTAATTATAAGTATGAAATAAAAGCATGAAATTAATTAATACCCAAAAGAAAGAAAATCATCTTACTATTTTACATTACTTTCAGCTAAGTTAATTAAAATTTACGGAACCAGAAAAACTCTCCCACTATTACTTTAAATGTTGCCAGCATAAAATTAAAATACAAAAGTAAACAAAAAAACTTACGAGAATTTGAAGAGTCGCTCCATCGATGAAAGATCTTTCAAGGTGTGAGTTGATTTGCGTTGATTTAAAGAGTTTGTGGTGTTTAGCTACAACAACATTAACAGCAATTGCTTTTACAAATTAGAATTAAACTTAAAGCAAGAATTTTATCAAGTCACTCTCTTTTTTTTTCTTTTTTTCTTTTGTTTACACACTTAAATTGAACTAAATTAATTTTGCGAAGAGAGAAAAAATGTTAGAAGCACTAACAGAAACTTATCGCATGCGATATATTTTATTGGAGT
Source organism: Dichetophora obliterata (assembly GCA_963920525.1). NCBI lineage: Eukaryota > Metazoa > Arthropoda > Insecta > Diptera > Sciomyzidae > Dichetophora > Dichetophora obliterata. The sequence goes on from OY986437.1 coordinate 192,219,959, forward strand.
TTGGCAGACATATTAGAATTTGTTGTTTTAGCAAGTTTTCTTACCAATTTTTATTTAAGCCATGTTGCTCCACTAAAATATATTGCTGCAACGTTCTTGTTAATTTTAAGAACAAATTTTCACAAGAAAATTTCAGAAGAATATTGTTAGTTTTTTTTTTTCTTATTTACTGTGTACATATAACTATGATTTTTTTTCTTTCTCTTTAGAACATGATCACTTTTTTTTGTATGTATATCAATATTTCAACTTAAATGCTAATCTTTTTTTTTCTCACTTTAATAGCTTTAATTAGATTTAAGATCAATATTAAGCGTTTTTAATTCTATTTTTTTTTCTTTTTATCAATGTATTTTAGGAAATTTTTAAATGCATTTTAGAATTAATCTTTCTTTCAAATTGTTTTTTTTTCAACTAATTAGTCTGTAGGTCTTTAAATTAACGCGTAAGCCAATTTTTACAACTTTTTTACTTGTTCGCTGCGAATTTTTCATACCACGCTAGCTACGAAAGTGCCGGTGAACTGGTGATTTTTTCTTTTCGTCGATGCGACTGCTTGCTCTGAATTTTTGTGGTCAAGCTTAGAGAAGTTGGAAGTTGTCCGTTAGCAAACGAAACTTGGTGGCCTGAGAGGAGCTCAACATTCGTCGACAATATTTCTGATATACAGAAAATAAAAATAGAACCTGGTGCCAATCTAGAGAGCGATTTGAATTAAAGTAATTTAATTTTAATCAAAGAGAATTTTTTTTATTACCCGTTTTAGGATTTGGCACCAACTATTAAGTTTGTAAAACGAAAGTTTTATGGATCCGGTAGCCAATTTTAATGATTTTATGATTTTCTGCTATCTTGCCTTACATATAAAAACATTATTTTTTTTTTTTATATCAAACTTTCTGTTTAAAAATCGAGGTAAATAATTAACTTACGTTTGCTTTTATTTAGCACGGCTTTTTCTTAAGTGCTTGTATTGCCCTTAAAAATTTTAAATTTTATAGAGGTCACAAAAACTTATAATTAAGTGATTTTTATATATGTATAATATATATATATATTATTTTTTTTTATTGAAAAATTTTAGCGTATTCACTGTGATGTTTCTTCTTCGAAGACAAGATCAGGAAAGGCAGTTTAAGTTGCATTTTTTTGCTAGCAAAGCGACAAATTCTATGCTGATTTAGCAAAATTTGAGAGATTAGCGTTTCTATTCCATTATTAGGGGAAATTTTGCTAAGAATTTGGAAATAAAGAATTGAAAGTATTGTTTATTATAGTAAACAGTGTTGTAACTTTTGGGTTTCTTACACCTGAAGGTTCGGAATTCAGTCACTAGATGACGCTTGAATTTTAATGTCAGCACAAAATAAAAAAAACAAGGAAGATTTATGCAATTAATTAGGACTTTTGATGATTTAGCAAGGGTACAATTTTGAGCTTAAGACCAAGTAATTTATGGAAAGAAAGCAAAACCAAAAAAAAAAAAGGCTGGCTACAAGCGCCATTACACCTTCGGAGGAATGCGGGCGTTGCTGTAACGGTACCTACTTTTCGCACTACTCACCACCAAAATTTCTTTTCAATCTTTTCTTTTGTCCTACAGATTGTTTAATAAACTCCCCGTTAACATACAATTGTTAAGAAATTTATATATATTTTTGAAAAATATTAAATTGTGGTTTCTAAATTTTGACCACTCGGAAATTGAAGTTTTGTTGCGCTCCGTTAGCTAAACTTTCTAAATTTTTAAAAATCCTTATTTAAATTTGTATTTGAACTTGAACTTTTGTTTCTTTGAACTTAAATTTTTTCAATTTAAATTTTATTTCTTTACATTTCGCTTACTTGAAGTTTGCACTTAGTTAATTTTTGATTTGCAACTCACTTAGCACTCAAATTTGTAATGTGAACTTTCTAATTGTAATACTTTTAATTTTTGCACTTTATTCTTGGTTTAATATGTATATATTCATTTATTGTACATTTTTATTTTAAATTGTATTAATTTAATTATTGATCACAAACAAGTATATTTAATTTCCACCCTATAACTCAATCAACACGTTAAACAAAATTTTGAATTTACATTTAACACTATGTTCTCTTATGAATATAATAAATGTCAAATACTGTTCTTATAATTATATTGTATTATTTTGATCTTGAAAATGTCTTCACTATACCTAGGATGCTTGCATCAAATTGCTATTATAAGCGGAAGCTTTGTATTTACAATTTGACGGGAACTCTCATAAAGCACAATGGTGAAAAAATAACGTACTGTGCTCTATGGAATGAGTGTTTTGATGTAAGAGGCGGAAATGAAATGCAAGTGCTCTTATTAAAATTTTAATCAATGTAGAGATCGACCAAAGAGACCCCAAAATCGAAATAAAATTGTTGCCATAGCTTTATTGCACTTCATACACCAAGGCCGTATAGTAGGAGCAGTAAAAAAATTCTCGGTATCAGGGCACTCACAGATTCAGGACTGGTGGATTCAGGTGTGGACTGTGTTCACACCGTCATTGAAAGACATTTAAGAAATTTGGGAATAGCAAGTCAAACGGCATTGGTACGTATATTAAGAAATGCTGTATATGAAAAAAAACGCAGCTTGCAATTTTAGAAATGAATAAAAATTATTTAAACAATTTTTCGTTGAAGCAGTATCACTGAATTTTAATTGCATTCCATTCAGTAAAATAAAATATATTGAATATAATAATGCAAGCATTTATGAAATCGAATATAAGCTGATGCATGGCAAAGAGCAATTGATTTATAAAAATGTTAAAAAAGAAATAATGCTACTCAAAAAAGGGGAGATACCCAATAACTTCCTTCAAAAAAAACTATCAATATTAAACCAAAAAAAAAAAAATTATGTCAAAGCGAAAGATTTGAAAAACATGATGTGGAATGATATTGAATGTTTGTTTTTAATTTTATTTTTCATTTAATAAAGAATTTTTTTTTGTAATAATTTCTCTTTGTTAATTATGTATGGTTATTTAAAAAAGATGTTAATTTGTTTTAATAAAAACTTTCCTTAAGATTGTATCACTAAATTTTGCAGTTTTTATTTATGAAGTGATATATTTTCAGTATGCTTTTAGTCGTAAGTTCGAAGAATATCACAAAGAAAAAGAATTTGTGAAAAAATGTAACATACAACAAATGCATTCTGAAGCAAAATGGCTAACAACGCCTTTGATATTATAATTACAGCAAATTTGACATAAGCTGATGAAAGTTAAATATTCAGATTATAATCAATCAAAATCTGGAGAAAATCCATAAGGAAATTTTCAAGATATTTGATGTTATACCTTTAAAATCGTCTCCTGAAAAGTTAAGTTTTGCTACATAAGACATCTGTCTTTTAAGGTAGCGATGTGTATACAAATATATTAGAGACAGTTTCGATGCAATTTGCAGAATGGAAAATGCCGTTGCGTTGGATGTTCTAGTAGAACAATGACCCTAAAAACACGCCCAAATGTGATGGAATCCTCAGATCTTAACCCCATTGAGAACCTATGGGATATCGTTTAAGGTGGAATTGATAAAGAAAATGTAAGGAGCACTGAAGAATTCTTTCAATATTATTTGATACTAGCTGAACCCGGTGTGCTTCGCTACTCCCCTCGTTATAAAATAAAATTAAAAGTATTTATATATTTTTCACGCCATCGAATTTTCGAAATAAGTCCACCCCAGCGCCACCTACCGTGTCCATTTATACACAAATTATTTTCTTATGATCAAACAAACATACATTCTGAATTTCAGTTAAATTGGTCCATAAATTCAAATTTTCGATATAAGTCCACCCCAGCGCCACCTATCGGGTCCAAATATAGCCTATGTTACCCACCGTACGAAGATGAACATTACCTGAAAATTTCATCAAAATCGACCCAGCCGTTTTGGAGTCCATACGTTACATACATACACACATCCTATTTTATATATATAGATTAACCAGAATTTATTTGAGTTTATGAGACAAAAGTTTTTCACTTAAAAACTCCTTATGTAACGAAAACAAATTTAATGCAAATAAGATTTATATGCAAGAGTAATACCGGGACCACAAATTAAGTTACATAAGACCTTTATTTCCTTCTTTAAACGCATAAGTAAAGCAACACAAATATTTAGTTTATTCATACATTCCTTTTATCGAGAATAATATTTTAAAACATATTTAAGATATTCTTAAATAAAAAGCTTACGCTGAAGACAATGGTATTAAATTTTTTAGGCATATATTACTTTAGGATTTTCCTAAAAACACATAATTCCAAAATACATCCAATATCAAAATATCCCTATTTATTTTAAATTGAAATTATTACACAAAATTTACGACTTATACATGCTGTGAAAAGTATTTTAGTATATTTTTTTATGACATTAGATTCACGAATTTAAAAAAAATGAGCAATAGTATAATTTACAATTATGTATATTTACAGAACAACTTCGAAAAAAATTTTTTTTTTGATTTAAGTTATTCCGAAAACTAGGCTTCCCTAGCTCAAGAAGAATCCTCACTGAAGAGGAAATTATTTGGCCAAATCGTAGATTTATAACGCCATCACAAATACCGAATCTTTTTGATTCCATTTAAAACTGTACTTTAATTGTGTCGGTCGCATCAGCGGATGGACCACAAACACAATTACCGTTGGCTAGTTGCACGACCTCGGTGATGAAACGACGCGAGTCGAATGAAAAAAATTTTTTTTTTGAAATTTTTTATTATTTTATAAATCAAAATGTGGATATGATGAGAGTGGTGACAAATAAATCTATGCACAGAAAAGAAATATCGATACCTCAAAGACAGAACATCGTAACCAACATTTCTACTAAATAAGCTTTATTTCATAATCAGGATTTTGTTATATGAAAATATTTTTTATTTTATTTCATTCTATAACTTTTAAAACATAAGGAATATTTCATAGTATCTAACAATTCCCATGTTATATAATAGCAAGCAAAAGCTTATCAGATGATTGATGAAGAAAGTGTTTTAATTTCGTTGTTGAGTTTTCTCACAAAGCGCTGAGAAGTCTTTTGGGGACCTTCCAGGTATGTCACAGGTATGCCACAAGGCTTAATTTTTCCAAAAAATATTAAATTTATGCCTTTTTCCTATCCGTTTTTTAATAGAAGATAAAAAAATTTTACTTGCTTCTGGTACTTATATTCTACGTTTAGGAACCTTTAGATTATGAATTTTTTGCTTTGACAGTGCATATTTTAATACTTCATTCGCACAATTGATAACTGCCGATTTCAGAAGACATTTTTAGCGAACAAAGTATAATACATCTTCGATTGTAATTTGGTGAGGTGATTCTTCTGGTACGTTGCTTCCTTAAGCTTAGTATGCTGTAGGAACGAAAATTTTGAGGCATTTAATTCTACACGCGAAATTTTTTGTGTAGACTCGACACTAACACATACTTACAGCCCCATTCTGGCAAATTAACAATTGTTAACCAGTATTTTGAATATTTCTATATGTTTGTTATATTTCAAAATAAAATTTGAAGCTCAAACATAATAAATTTTGATAAAAATTGTCAACTGCTTTTCAGTTATTGACAATTTCATTAAAAAATTTTGTTTTTTGAGATTCAAATTTTGTTTTGAAAACAACAAACATATAGAAATATAAAAAATACTGGTTAAAGTACCTCTACACTATATGTTTCATACATATGACACGTCAAAAAATTGCAAATGGTTTTTAGCTACAAATAGTGTGGAACATATGAAAATGTGGTTTTGAAATGTCGTTTGTATTTGCGTCTGTAAATTTTTGAATTAGAACTGTCTCTAATTTCGTATGTTTTTCTATCTGTACAAAATGTCAGTTTGATAAATTTTTTATTTGAAAATGGAAGAAAAGGCAAATATTAAGATATTTATTCAATAAATTTATTTATAATTAATTTATTCTTACTTTGAATGGCTACAAGAGGACATTTAAGAGCTTTAAGGTTAACAAAAATTTCAAAAGCTGTTTTTTATTTTCAAATGACGTGTCGATAGTGTGGAGACAAAAGAAAAAAGCTGTCTGACAAAAACTTAATTCTGACACACAGATGAAATTCGGTATGTAATTTTATTTGACATGTCATATGTATGAAACATATAGTCTGGGGGCACCTTTAACAATTGTTAATTTGCCAGAACAGACCTGCTACTATAACCTGTTTCTTGAATGTGGTAGTTGAACATTATTGTTGAATGTCAAATTTCCACGCCAATTAAATTATGTACGGACATATAAAAGGCAGCGAAATTTTGACGTTTTAACTCTCCAATTGTGGTTGTGAACTCGGCTGCATTGGACAAATTTTTCATTCAACAGCGTACTAACCAAAGAAAAAAAATTTCGCTACATTTTCGCTGTCAAAAAAGCAATGCATTTCTTACGGAAGATTTCTTTTCCCTTCTGCAGCATACTTAGCTTTAAAAGCGAAAAATATAGCTCATCGGCGTATAAAGGCACATAGTTGTTATCAATACTAAAAAACCAATGACAAAATACTTTAAAACAGTTGGATTGGAAATAGTACAATTTTATATTTATTTTTTTTAAATCACTATCAAAAGCAGATACTCTTTATATATTTTTTTTAAAATTTCAGTGTATTTCTCTAATTCTTTTTTCTACTACACTAAAATTGATATGGTTAAGAAAACGTACAAAATGAAGAAAACTTAGCACCAGAAATGATATTCATATTAACAAAAAAAAAAAAAGTAACACTCTTTTAAAGTGGGCTCAAAGTGAAGTTTTAATGTAAATTACATTTTTTGTTATTTTTGTTAATATCGACATATGAAATTTGCGGCGTTGTAAAACGGTACGTGTACCGTACTCAAAAATGATGTTTTGAACATTTATTTTGACAACAAACTTTATTTGACATAAAAAATTTTTTGTCCAACTAGTTTGTTCTACATCAAATACTGTGTGCTGTAGGGAAAATATAGCAAACAAAGGACTAGATACGAAATATTTATTTTACTTAAAAAATACTAGAGTTTGTCTGATTTAAATGTACTCTAAACTTAAAAAATATGCTTAATATATTGTTTTTTAACCCTTTTATTTACACATCACATATTAATCTCTCAGAACAATAAAAACCATCTTTATTATTGATAACTGTAAGTTTTGATAGAAATAAAAGAACTCAATTTCTTGTGCTCAACGCATAATCGGACAAAGCAATGCAAAAATCGAACAATCAGTATTTAGTTGCTAACAGTTTCCGCGATACCCACTTGCTCAGCACTTTGCTTTATATGTTGTCAAAATGTTGAGGTAGACAAATTTACTCATTTTACTATCAATAAATGCACGTACCTACCTACTTTGGCACCGACATACAACCCCAATCCATAACAGAGCCACCCTCATGCTGAATAGTGGCTTTTGTGTTTTAATGATTAAATTCGGTATTCGGTTAACGCCACACAAACATCTTGCCATCTGAGCCATACAAATTAAATTTGCTTTCGTCAGTGAACAAAACCTTAAAAAAAATGAAAATGTGAATAAAAACATAAATACTTTAAAATGATTTACCCTCAAACAACATGATTCCAAAAACCTTCTATTTTTTGTTAATACTCTTTGGCATATTTTGTTCTTTTGTTTTTATTTTGAAGGCAGCTCTACCATAATAATCGTATTTATTCCTTCGTTCGCTCTGATCGAACAACCTTCGATCTTTTTGGGCGAATCCGGTGTTGCGCTGTGTTTTAAAACAGAAAAGTAGCAAAGAGGAGTAGCTTAAAAGAATAAATTATGAAAAGTTCCAAAATATGTAGCAATTTATGTTTTATGTTTTTTAAAGTGTTCTGTTAATTTTCGCTGCAATATAATTGTGTTGTGTAAAGAACCAATTACAGTTTTTTAAGCGAAAAAAACCCTATATTTAAAGTTTCATTTTAAAGCGACTGTTTATTTGAGGTAATTTTTTTTTAAATAATATCTATATAACTTTTAATGAAAATTTTTAAGTTTATGTATAGCAAATATTATTTAATATAGCAGAAATCTGCAATAGAGCTTGTTCAACTAAAATAAAAAAAATCTTTTAGGTTCTGCTGATTTTTTTTGAGTTTTTAATCGAAGATTTTAGAAAAATGTGAATGTTAACTAAAATGATAGTTGAAAATTCGATATGTGACTAAAAGCAATTCTTTATAAAAATAAAAAGTTATAAAATAAAAAGTTTTTCTCTAAAATAAAAATCAAACGATTAAAAGTATCAATTGTATTTGCTTAACAAGTACATACAATTTGGTAGCGATCCGTGATCCGATCCGAGTTTTCGAGTAATGCTGTCCATCGGTTTCAAACAGCGCTTTTAGAGAAAAACGCGTTTAAAGTTTTTACATGTATACAATACATTGTATAGTTTTCATTGTCTTTTCTTAAGTTTATGCTTATAACTACAACAATTTTTATTTAATTGACTTAAAATTTACAAAATTTTGGACATACGAAATATGTGAATTTTGTTCGTTGAAAAACTTAAATGGGCCGTAAAATTAAACACAAGTCTTTTATATAAAAACTAATACGAGTCATGGCAAAATTAGACAAGGACTTGTTAGGGCGGAGAGCCAGTGACCGAAACTGTCAAAACGACCAAAAATACCAAAATGGCTGAGTTTGACAGTTATGGTCACTAAGAAAGAGAACACATTCAGCCCTAACACTACCTTGTCTAGTTCAACTATGATGCGAGTAATATATTGTTATGGAGTGGCAAATCATTTGTTGTTGAGAAACGTAGTATAAGTTTTAGTACTAATATAAAAATAAGTATTTATCAACCCTGCATTTATTGATGTTCGGCCAAATGCACAAATTGCTATTTACACCGACTGAACGTACAAGATGGCAGCCAATGTTTGTTCGCGGTTGATGTTCGTGCGGTCTAAACAGTACTCCGAACGAAGAATTTATTGCAATAAATTGTTCGCGATAAATTGTTCGTTCGTTCAGGCGGTCTAAACCCACAGTTATGTATTGCGAACTGGTTTTAAGCATATTACTGCGGGAAAAAAGTAAGATGAATTTTGTTATAAAATGAGAAATCTTCATTTATTCTTCTAACAGACAGTTGCATGAAACAAGTTAACTCTTACAGATCTATTCTGTCGCGGTAACGTTAATCTTATTACCGAAGAAATTCACCTCATGGTAACTTTTACACCCTTTTGGTATTCTGCAGTCAAGCGTTACCGAGCAAAACAGCTGATATCTGTATAAATTGCAGAAAAGGAAGTGATTTAACTTGACGGATAACATATTCAAGTTCCGTTTTCGTCTTCCAAAGGAAGTTTGCTTTATGCTTGTTGAGGAGCTGATGCTAAAGGATACGCAGGCGACTTTCTGCCCTTTGGAGTACGATTTTTTGCTGTCTTTTGTTTTTCGCACACGGTTCATAGCAAAAGTGTGTTGCAAACAGTATTTATGCCTCACTGAGCCAATCTTCTGCGTCGCGGTCAATTAAATATATTTCTGGCCTTAAAGTGAAATACCGAGCTTCGGAAATAAGTTTCCCAACCACAGACGAGGAGCATTATAATATAATATTAAAATAGCAAAGACTATGTACTATATATGTACCTACCTCTTTCCAAGAATCTGGGGTTCTTGTTGGCCCCAACATCGCATTCAAATTTGTTACAATTTCTTGCCACAATAATTTGATGCAATTTGGCGATGTGGGGCAATTTTTCCCTTGCAGCAGCTCTGGGTGGCTGCGAATGAAGGTAATATAAAACCGCAGCTGCGCAAGCGTAGTGCGTGCAAAACAAGCAAAATTATTTTTCCTTACTTCTCTTTTTCCATTGTTTTTTATTTCACCACACTATCACACAGCGCTGCCAGATGCAAGAAAAGGGCTTTATTTCCATAAGGTAAGTTTCCGAGGTTTGACAGCGTTGCCGAGTGCACAGAATACCGGTTGCTAAGACCGGTAACGAATTTGAGTAACAAGATTACTATTACCGGTAACGCACAGAATCGATCTGTTAGTAAGACAGTTAACTAGTCAGTTAACTGAAATTTGAGTTGCATAAACAATTTAACAGCTGGTTAGGGTAACTGGTGAAAATTCATCAGTTAACTTTTTAACTGGCTGTTTGAAGCTGTCAAAATATCAAAACATTTTCCTAAAATTTTATTGAAAAGTATTTTTGTGTTCCTTTTTAGAAATTTAAACTTTTAAACACGTTGGGTGTGTGCCAAAAGGAAACTTTTCAGTCGTGGTGGAATAGAAAATATCAAGTGGAATAAAATTTGTGTGTGTTGAAATAAATTTGTCTTTTTTGCTGTGTCAAATGGACGATGAAATTTTGACAATTACAAATTTTGACGTTTCACATTTCGGTCTTGTTTTAGAGCAAGTATTTTATTTAATTTGCATTTTATTCAATTTGCGACATATTTAATTGGAGTGCTTATACTTGCAACTTATTTCGTAAGCTTGTTATATTGTAAACTGAAAAAACTTAAAAAATAACAAAATAATAAAAATAAAAAAAGAAAGTGCTTGAGATTGTGTGCGTGTGTGTGGGCCAACGATCTCCCGGTGTATCAGCAAGTACAGCAAAGTTAAATTGGCTTTCTTTGCTGGTGAACGTCCTCTAAGTGCCACCACCAGCAGCACAAGCAAGCGAAGCGCAAATTTTCTGACTCTTTTGCTTCCCAACGTTCTCCGAGAGCCGCTACAAGCAGCACCAGTAAGTGCAGCTCAATTCAACTGACTGCTCAACTCTCCAATATTTCAGAAGCACCATTTTAGCATGTCTCAAACGCAGAAGCAAATTTCTGCCATTATACTCCGGCGTGAATTAAATAAATTGAAAGCGGAGAATTTGCGTTTCATTTGCTTGTGCTGCTGGTGATGGCTAGCTGGATGTTGGCCAATTTAACACTGCTGCACTTGCTGATGCACTGGGAGATCGTTGGCCCACACACACGCACACACACGCACACACAAACTCTAGCACTTTCGTTTTCTTTATTTTTATCATTTTGTTATTTTTTAAGTTTTTTAAGTTTACAATATTACAAGTTTACGAAATAAGTTGCAAGTACAAGCACTCGAATTAAATATGTCGCGAATAGTGACGTGTTGGTTTTTTTTATTTTTGAGTGTGTCAAAAATTCGATTTCGATTGCCAAAATTTGTAGCAGCCCCTGGGGCTAGCTAACTGTCAAAATTTGATCATCCGACTGGAAAGTTTCCGATTGACACATAGACTTTAATACTAAGGACACACAAATAGTATTGATACTATATTATTGAAACCATGAACGACTTTATACTATGTGGTATGAAAGTAGTGATACACATATCGAAATATGTAGTTTTGCTTGACAATTGCTTAAAAAATTTATTTACATTTTAACAAAATTCTTATTTTAAGAACTGTTTTTTTTTTTGTTATTTACATTGAATTAAATCTGTTTTCAAATGAAAATTTTTTAATTTGATGACTTTTATGTAGATAGATTTTTGTCGCTTTCAGAAAAAGGCGCTGATATCAGTTGAAATATAGTTATATCAGGGTTGCACGTCAAAGAAAGTTATGTTAGTATGGCGAAACCATAACAAATTGTTGTGTTTCGTAAACCATGAATGAGGTGCGATGCTAGCTTCGTGAGCTGGTTTATAACTAGTATACAGTGACATTAATAGGGTATACCCATAATGGTTTCAATACTATGGTATCGATACCATATGTGTGTCCATAGCTTAAGCTTACAATATAATAGATATATTAGGTAATATGCATCCTTTTTATCAAATTACTACCAGAAGGGCTCGGAAATTTAGCAAGCGAATTAATAATTATGACAAATGGAGCCAAGAAGAGTTATTTAATCGTTTCAGAGTACATAAAGAAACATTGGTTGGTGAAAACTTTGAAACATTGAACATTGAAACATTGATTGGTGGAAACTAAAATATGCAATAAATCAAATAGGTAAGACATATTCATATTGACAAAAGTTCCTTGACCTATGAAATATTGTGTTCAATGTTAGAAACCAAGGACAAAGTGCACGCGATAAGCTCCTTCTTATACTAAGTTTGCATGGGACCAAATGACTCATTTGGTTCAAAAGTGTTAACTGTAGTAGTATCGTGTAAAAGCCCTAATCATAGCATCCCTGGTTCGATAACTCAACTTTTGACTTTAAATTAGGGCGCTTACACGATACTACAACAGTAAACACTTTTGAATGATTCATTTAAAATGAGTCATTTGGTCCACTGTAAGCGTAGTATTACTCTACGATTCTTTGCTACAGGAAGCATGCTTATAACCTTTGAGACTTTGTTGGCGTTTATAATTCTATTGTATCACGAACAATAAAATTAGTTTCAACAGCAATAGCTTCTCTGTGTTTCCAATTTATAAAGTTTCCAATGTCTCTCAAAGAACGATTAAATCAGTTCCCACGTGCAGTTGGAGCTATAGACTGTACGCATGTTAAAATAGAGAGCGCTGGTATTTATAAAAATAAATATAAACTGTAATGATTTAATATTTTATATTTCAAAGGAGGAGAAAATGCTGAAATATTTAGAAATCGAAAAGGATATTTTTCCATAAATGTTCAAACTGTTTCATCTCACAATTTAAAAACTTTGGATATTGAAGCAAGTTGGGAACAACGAATGATTTCACCGACGTTTATCCCCCTGATTATCCCCCTAATTTTGTCCCCCTAATTTTGTCCCCCTGAGTTATTCAAGTAATTTGAGGTGAATACCCTTATTAACTGAACATTTTGTGGAAAAATTTTGTTTTTAACTGTTTCCTTATTCCAAATGGAATTGCATATGAAAATATAAAAAAATTTTTTTTTTATGCACTTGTGCAAACTTTAAGCCATGTGCGCACGGGTTTATATACATTCGATCTTGCTAAAATTTTTTACGAATTTTTTTATCATCAATTACAACAGTTTGAACCCTTGGGTGATCTATTTAAAGTAAGGTCCACTCTAATGTATATATTCAAATAAACAACTTTTGTAAAATATAACAAAATATTTAAATTTTTTTGCCTAAAAAGATATATTCCTTTACCGAAAACCTAAATCATAATTTATGCGCAAGTTGCCTTTAATTCACCTCATTTGCGCATGATCTATGAACACTTTGGCAACAAATCTGTGTCAACAAGGAATAACAGCTAAAGTGTTATTTCAATGTTTTGAGAAATTTTGTTTTAAAATCAGTTCTATGAAAGGCAGTTTGCTTTTTGTGTGATAACTTTGGCTGGACTCACGCTATAGTCTCCCGACTTTGTGTGTATACGGAACTATATGCGTGCATCTGCATCATTACCTCAACTTTGACTTAACTCGACTTTAGCGGTTATTCCTTGTCGGCACAGAAATCTTACGCAAGTTGTTCATATATAATGATTTTATCTTTCTTCGCATTTATGAGCACAAATGCTTTCTTCATGATCAGTTGCTCATAGTCGATAAATGTGCGCTAATAGCTTAGGGAATATCTGCATCGAATTCTTTCCGTGTATGCGCTGGTGCCACTGTATATAAAGTTAAGATTTATTTTATTTTTTCTTAGCAGTTGCAAATATTTTGTTCGATACTGTAAAACTAAATTTATAAGCTGACTTAATTTTTGTCATTTCTCCTACTCTTTTCATTATACCATCAAGGTAAAATCGGTAAAATGAATTTACTTTTTTTGATAACTTTTTTTAAAAAATACCTTTAATCTTGTAACTTTACCGACCGTTGGTTGAATTTCTGGTATGCATTATAACGTAATCAAAAATTAAAAAAAAAATTGTATTTTATGATCGAACTATTTCTTAAGCGCCTTCAAATGTTGCAAAATATGCGAAAACTCCAAAAGTTACACAAAAGTACAAAATACTGAAGGTATGAAAAAAATATCTGAAACAATAGGAACCTCACCATAAAAATAGTATCTAATAAATTTAATAAATGTGTTCAATTATGCAAAACTATTGGCAAGACGCACGTCTAAAGGACCAAACAAAGAACCAAACTGAAAGAAAGAATAACAATAGATTTAATGCTTCGAAGATTACAAAAACCAACAACAATAGCAACTGCAGCAGCATCACCAACAACAGAACTAAAGAAGGGATGAGCAGCAACGCATGAAACAAAGACCAGTCGAGCAACCTCTTGAAAATAATTTGCAGTCCTGCAGACCATAAAAATGCAGAGAATGAATTAAAATAAGGAAAACAATACTTATATATATATATTTATATACGAGTAGAAAATAAAGAGTGAGTAAAAAGTTTTCAGGCTATTTAAGGTATGAACGTTGTCGTTCAGCAGCAACTGGCGTGAAATAGAAATTTTCAGTTTCTAGATGGATAATGAACTAGTTATACGGAAGAACGTTTAATGCCACCAGCTGTATCTTTGCAATTGAAAGCTCGCTCATAAGGCTTTAATTCTTAATAAATTTGTGAGTTTTTTTTTATAAATATTATTCTGTTAAATATTTGTGTTTGGTTTCAATCCATCTAAATGTTGGAATCAGAGGTATGGAAAAAACCTTAACAAACGTTTCATTTCTGATCGGTTTTGTATTTTTTAGAGAGCATTACCCATGACAATAATAAGGTTGGATAAGCAGCTTTGACAAATTTCAGTTTTTAATTTTTTAGTTAAAAATTTGATCCTTTTATGCAGTCTGCATCATTGAATTTCATGATATCCAGATTTCATGCTATAATACTTAGGAGGGCACTTCATCTCATGAAATTTCATTTTGCAATTGCTTGTAAAAGTTTATTAAATTATGAATTTCTTCTATTCGCCATAAAATTCCATTTTATGTTTTTTCACGCTTTTAATGCTTTTGCAATATTTTTTGCTTGAAAGATTCTTAAAAATGCACACACTTACACATTTTACTGAAAAAAGACAGCTCATCTCATGAAATATATCAAGAGATAAATTTCATGATATGAACAATTTCATGATATAAGTGGTCTGCTTTTGAGATATATATCATGAAATTCAATTTGACAGTTCGCATGCAATCAAATATTGTAAGTGGAGACACTGTGTCAGAGATAAAGAGATGGGCAACTTACATTTTGTGACGTCAAAACACATGGCTGCATGAATTTTTTCCATTTTTTATGTACTTTGGTGAAACTCATATATTGTGTAAGTGAGTTCACCTCATAGCTGTCAAGTGTTGCTGCATCGAACATCCGTGAGGATAGCGACGATTTGAGTAAGCGACTAATTTTTTTTTTGGTGCTGGCACAGGGTGTTTCAGTAACAGAGATAATGATCATTAAGCATTAAGTTAAACTCTTTATTTTATAAAATAAGACATATTTTAAAAACAAAGTATCAGAAATTAATAATAAACCAATAAGCAACATTTTTAAAACAAAATTATGATTTTATTTTTTTTGGTTTCTTTAATATTTGCATAACAAAAAGAGGTCCATAACGCGAATATTTAATATGTAATTGTTATATGTAGGAATTTTCTGCACATATGACACCTATGCAGTAGCAAAGTGGATGTTTTTAAGAATCTTTTGACACCAAACCCAACTCTTTAGCTGCATGGGAAAGATTCACTACCAGGTCGTAATCCATTTAAATAAAAATCGTAGCTGGTGCTCTCACGCATTTCAGGAGTTTTCTGCACATATGATAGCTATGCAGTAGAAAAGTAGATATTTTTAAGAATATTTTGACACCAAAGTCAACTCTCTAGCTGCATTGGAACAGATTGACTACTAGGTCGTAACCCAGTTTTGAAAAATTCATTAAATTCATTAGGATCCCAGAAGTCTTCTGCACATTTGACACCTATGTAGTTTAAAAGTGTATATTTTTTAAAATTTTTTTAAAACAAAATCAACTCTCTAGCTGCATTGCAGTAGATTCTATACCAGGTCATCAATTTGAGGTTAAGTCCGATTTGGGTCACTTAAGAGTTTTCTGCACATATGACATCTATATAGTCAGAAAGTTGGTATTCCTTAAAAATTTTTGACATCAAAATCAACTCTATAGCTGCATTGGAGTAAATTCCCTACCAGGTCGTAATCCACATAGCAAAATCGTCGCTGGACTCCTACGCTTTCCAGGAGTTTTCTGCACATATGACACCTATATAGCCGTAAAGTGGGTATTTTTAAGAATTTTTTAACACCAAAATTAAGTCTCTAGTTGCATTGGAACAGATTCCTTTCCAGGTCGTCATCCGTTTAAATACTTTTGTGGATACTTTTTCAAAAGTGGATACTTTTGGATACTTTTTTGACCTTTTCATGGATACTTTTTTCAAAATCGTCGCGGAAGCTATGATGTTAACATTCTAATTAAAAACTGTTAATAAAAGTTACAAAATAGGTTATTTTATTACAAAACTTAACCCACAAATGCCTTAAATATACTTTTTGAATATTTAAAAATATTGCTGATAAAGGGTTAATTCGTGTTCAAGGATATTTTTTGTTTGGCTGATTGATCGACTGAGTATGAGTCAAAATTTTCTTTCGTATTACAATCGATCATGAATAAAAATTATTATTTTTTTTCCAAGTTAATAATGTTTACACAATTTGGTTTTTATAATGTTATTTTATGCCAAACTATTACATTTTTTAAAACTCATAATATAATTTTTAATAACAAAATAAGTAGAAGGAAACGTGTTAGTTAAGAAATCTCGTTTTATGAAAAAGTATGATATTTAGGCAACTGAGGGCTTATTCGCTAAGAAGACGTCAAAATTTGTGAATAAACTTTTCATACTCAATTTGGCACAGCAAAAATGAAAATTCCATTTCAACAGATATAAGTTTTCTTCAACTCGGAATTTTCTATCCTACTACGAGTGAAAAGTTTCCGATTGGCACACACCCTCTGATGAGAATTTTTGAACCACAAAAATATCGGCGGAGTGGTGAGTTAACATATGAAATATCGCCGCAGTGGTGACTTTCCTCGAGATTTTACTACCACAGTTATACATTTTGTGATAGTATTGACTAAAATTGGACAACAATCAGATATAATTAAGGCTGTTCACAGTTTGAGCGTACTTTTGGCAAATCGTATTTATAGCAATTGTTATTGTTCAAACTGTGAGCACCTCGCCATGTGACTGTCGTATAAAAAGATTGTGCAACCCTGTGATGTATGTGATTATGCGGCTGTAGACAGAGCATAAAAATACGAGGTACAAAAAACACGTCCAAGGGCTGCTTTTATTTGCGCGTGCCTGCGTATTTGCATTTGTATGCAAAACAACAAAAAAGCAAAATACGCTTACGTAAATTGGCGTACAAATAGCAAGTCGAACAAATGGCAGACCAGCGTATTCGAACTGTGAATGGCCTTATTGAGATGTTTTAATGTTATTTGGGCTGGTTCATGTTATATAATGTTGTTCCTCTCTAACATAGTTTCCCATCTCTTTATCTCTGACTGTGTTATGAAAAATTTCTTTATATCGTTTGATAATGCAATGGACGAACATAAATCAAACATGTTTTTTAAAAATTGGCACAGTGTTTTTTTTAAAACCATGTAACTTTGCAAAAACTACCTCCATCTCTTGAATTTTTTTTAAATTCTATAGATGGCTTTTTAATTTGTAGACATATGTAGACATATGTAGTTTTTCATACAAAAATCAAAACATTTTGAACTCGTGATTTTTTAATGTTTTTCTTAAAAAACAAATTTGTCCTTGCGGCAGAGGAAGACATCCTTATTTTTTTCTACAATTTTTTTTGGGAGATCTTGACTTGGGAGATCTTAACAACGAACTAAATTTTTTAGATACGCCCTAATACACATATGTACAATAATATTTAAAATTTTAAATAAATAATTGATCGATTTCGGTCAAAGTCATGTGTAATTGAACATTTGGTTGTGAAAATAACCACCTTTACACTAACACTAAATAACACTAGCTTCTGGCGAAGCAAAAAAAAACTCGTTTCATTTCTATGGCGCATTTCGACAAACTTTCGAACACCAATGAGTATTGAAATAAATAAAGAAGCTACTAGAACAGATGGCAACCTTGGTAGAGTTGATGGCGGTGTTCTATAAATAGCCCACTGCTTTAAAATGTCATATGATTAACTAGCTAATTTGAACGTTAAATTTGTTCAATATAGTTCATATGAATGAGTTCCAAAATGTGTGAATCATATACGACTTTAAATAGTGAGTTGATCACAGCTTAATCACTCAAAGACTACTGTAGCTCGTTCCTGTAACTCGTAGCGATCGTAGATACCGACTTATATTACCGATTTGACGTCACTCTGATGTCACTCTCACCTGCAATGTTTCTGTACGTATCTGAATCGATTTCTGTTCGATTCGTTCGTTCCAAATCGATAAGGTATCACATGTTTTGATTTCATTTCAATGGAACCTTTTAAAAAAGTGTTTCTGTACGTAAAGTGAATCGATAACAATGTGTCACTTTTCTCACTGGCTTTGCGGCAAGTGAGAATTCCACCGATTTATCTAATGTCAGTCATGTTGTGTATTATTTAGTTATAAACACTCAAAATATACCTTTAAAAATGGCTACTTTCATATAAGTCAAACTCTTTTCTGATTGAAATAATTTGTTATTCTTAAAAAAAATCTTAGTTTTAAAGGTAATGCAATTTATGAATAATGCCTATTTACATAAAATATAAAAATTTTAGCAAAACAGTATATAACTGCGTTCCACTCGCTTCAAAATAATCCAGATTATTTTTTTTTACATGCAAAGCAAAAACAAAAATAATAATCCTATAACAAATAGGATTATATTTGCTATCCATATAAAACTGTGATATAGCCTATAAAAAATTTGAAACACAGGTGCCGCACCTGTATATTTTTATGAGTTGTCATTTCATTTTTTGAATTATTTGTTTGTTTGATTCAATGACTATTAGGTAGTCATGACAGCTACCTGTTTTCTCACGAGCTTCGACCATCGAATGTTAAACAAAAGAAAACAAAACAAACCGCGTTTGTCACACACATTTGACGCATTCAGCGGAACCAACAATTGCACTTAAATATGTGTATAATTGTACAATATTAACAAATTAATAAATTAAATAATTTACAATTTTTCTGACGTTTAGAGTTAAACACATGCAGAGAAAAACATCGTTTACTAAGGTATCGCTACCATAACAGTTCACAACAGTTTTGAACGACACACGTTCTCATGACACCTAATAGTTATTCTATCATGATTGCTTGTTTGAATTTAATTTTGATTGCAACGTTAGTGCCCTCTACGAGTCGTTTTTCTTGCCGTTCCTTTGAGAAAATTTGCTATCGCGATTATATTAAGGCGAAAGGAATGCAGCTTGTGTTTGAGCTATGAAAAAGTATCCGGTTGCATATATTTGCTAAGTTTTTGCAGCACAGCACTAAGTATAAAATTATTTACATTCATAATCGTTGATTATTTCCGCAACCCATTAATACACATCATTATAACATAAGTAATTTTCTTAAACTGCAAATATTCACTTTTTATTAAGAAGACAAACAACTATTTATTATAATGTTTTAGCGCAACTAAAATAATATATTCGTGTAAACAGCTGCTTGTTATTTGACTCAATTTTGCATTTTTTCTTCTCGATTTGTGTTCTTTTTCATCACGGTCCGAGTTTTTACCGATTTAAACGTACAGAAACATTAGTTGTCATGAAATTGGTAACTAGGGATCGATAACGGCTGTCGTCACACAAATCGGTAACTTGCCGATTTTGTTACAGGAACGAGCTACTGAAGAGGAAATGTAGCGATTTTCGAAACAGACGCCTAGTCGGCTAAGTGATTGACTCGAAACAGAGTTGTTGTTGTTTTTGTTGTTGCCTTCTTAAAAACTTACTTGATCTAAAGTTCGCAATTTAATTCATGTAATAATTTAATAGATCATAAAACTAATTCACTATTTTTTAAAATTATTGAAGTTATTTTAACAGCCCTACTCTGGCAAAGTGACAATTGTTACCCAGTATTTTTAATATTTCTATGTATTTACTGCAATGTTTTGATTTCAAAACAAAATTAAAATCTTCATTAAAAAATTTTGTTTTTTGAGTTTAAAATTTTGTCCTGAAAACAAAAATTACAACAAACACATAGAAATATTAAAAAAACTGGGTAACAATTGTTACCTTGCCAGAAAATGGCTGTTAAAATAGCTTCAATAATATTAAAAAATATTTCTGATTTTTGTTTTGAAAAAATTTCAGTACTAATATATATATAGAAATTTTAAAATTTCAAATACTTTAAAAAGGCAACTCTACAAAATAACCTAAGTGAAATATAACTGCTAAACATTTCAATTGATTTTATTAAACTTGTGAATAATATGCTTGTTTAATTTTTCTGTTTTTGTTATTAATTTTTGGGAAAAAAGTCGATAGTCGTTATTTTTTTAATCAAAACCCGCCTTGGGTCTATCCTGGCTACTGACCTGAACTAAATTACCTGAGTTACGACGATTTTAGTTTATGGTTACTATGGGACGTGGGCGTAGCCGTTGTCCAAATACGCCCATTTTTGGAGCAATGCATTTTTTCCTTTGAGAATACTGTGCACCAAATTTCGTTGCTGTACAACTATTATTTCGTATTTTGGCCACCTTTTTTAAATTTTAGACCACTATGCGACGTGCTCGCTCTTACTAGTCTTAAGTTCTGAATGCGGCTATCATCCTGAGTTCTGTCTTGGAAATCTTTGAAAACATTACTTTATATAATAATTATATTAATTTAGGAGTTGAAGCATCACTTTGGGCACATGGCTTTTTTTATTGTATATTTGCTAAATTATGTAAGGAACTCGTTTTTGACGTAGCGAAAAAGAGATGAACGATGCTGCTGGCAGAAATGAACCAACACGGCTGTTTGTGCATCTCTAAGGATCAAAGCTGAAGTTAAGCAACTAATTTGAAAGTTTCAAGGTTTTTAACTAGTTAAAGTTCCCAGTTGAATGTAAAATTATTTGCTTCAGCTAAATGTCTGATTGGCAAATTTATGGGAGAAATTTACTCCGGCTAAGTTTTGAAATGTGTTTAAGTTTCTTTCAATAACAATATTTATTGAGTAAATGTACCTAATTACCCTTAAAATAGCGAAAATTCGCTTATTTGTTTGTTGTTCTTTTTGTCTATAATGACTTTTTTAAATGATATAAATTAGTTGATGGTCAAAGTTTTTACGAACAGAAAAAAATAATTGAATCTAATAAATTCACTTGTTGGTGATAAACAAAATTTAAAAGCACTGATTCAAAAATTCATAAAAATAAATTGACTTTTTCAAAACTTACTTGATCTAAATAACTCATAACTAAAATCATATTAAAAAAACGTATGTTATTCAGCGATGAGTGAAGACTGTGATAGTGTCAGAAGTTTACGAAAATAATCGCTGTCGTGGCAGAAAGTAATCAAAAGGGCTGCCATTTTTTATTTGAAATAGTAGTAAAATTTCAATTTTTGAATAACATTTTTTATGTATTTTTTATACATCATATTAAAAATATATATATAATGTTTGCTGAAGGGTACAATTATATAGATTGATTAAAAATGTTCATATATTTTATATAGAACTAGCTTTAACCCGGCGCAACGCCCCCGTTTCCAAACACCCATCAAATGTTATCAGGAAACGTCATATTTAAGTAGTTGTCGAATGCTGAATTCGGAAGATGTGTGACCTAAAACTTTAAAGCTATTCGATAAATCATAAATTAACTTAATCATAAAAGCCATAACTTTTGATTGGAAAGAGATATTGGGGTAATTTTTTCACATAAACTATTTTGGAGACTTGACTTTTTTGTAAAAAATACAAAAACAACATTTTGGAAAAAATAAATTTCGCCAAAAAAAAATCAGATTATGAATCCTTGTTGTTTTGATCACGCAAACAGTAAAAGAATTTTTGCGCTTAACTGGAAGAATGTCATATGAAAGGTAGTCAGATGTGCAGTTTTTACGTGATTTTATTTTTACAAAAAAAAAAAAAAAAAAAAATTTAAGTCACTTTTTTAGTGAAAAGTAAAATTTTGGACCTTTTTTGAAAAAAATATAAAAAATATATACAGTGTGTTCCATAAGAGCATACACGCAGAGAAAAGACATGGTTGAGACATGACTGCAATAAAAATTTTTTTAACTAAAATTATTGTATTATTTCTGCAAACACAAATTTTTGCCTTCATAAAGTCATTATTTACTAATGGAGTTACCAAAAATAGCATTATAGTTGAAATCATAACATCATTGAAATCGTCAACATACTATGATTGCCTCAACTATTAATTGCAACAAAAATGTTGTAGTACTGTCAATCATGATGAATGTAAATATTATTATAGAGACAAACATATTAGAATTTTGAATGTTTGTCTGAACTATTCTTTGATTGTTGCAAGCGCGTCGGAAGCGAATTTCATCTGGGGGGCAGTACAAATGGTGGTGCAAAAAAAGTTTACCAAAATTTCTTCAAAGAAACATGAATGTGAATAAACAACTTTTTTATTTTAGTTTAAAATAAAAAAAATATAAAAATATATAGAAACTATTAAAATTTCATTATTTTTAAAAGTTCTTCCAATTTCAATATTAGAGATCATTCTTTAAAGGATCTTTCATATGGTAATATGAAAATATAAGAAATAATTGTTGCTTTTATAAAGCAAGACTAGGTATATCTTTACATGGTTCAAATGCAATAAGATACAAAAAGTTATATCAATTTAAATTATTCCAAAATGCTTTCTTCTGTCCTTGCGAGAAACAGACTCTTTCACCACCTCCATCGAATTAAATTCTTCAGTTTAATCTTTGTGAATGTGTATAAGCGCCGCATGAGTGAGTCGTTTCTGTGTCATAGTTGCTCGAAGATACGTTTTAAGTCGTCTTAGTGCACTAAAAGAACGCTCAGATGAAGCTGCTGATGCAGGCACAGTCAAAAGCACAGCAATAAGTTTTTCAACTTAATTTAATAGTTTTTTACAGTATCCGAATTTTTTGCAAATTGGGATACAATGCCACTGCTATTTGAAGGTGTTTGGCCAGGCAATTGCTTCAGCAATTTAAGTTGCGCGTGGAGGTCGCTCACATCAAAGTCATCTGCATAAAGATCTAGTTTTGTTTTTAGATTTTGTTCAGAAGACACTTTTCCGTTGAAGGCTTCGATTACAATATTTTCCAACGATTCCAGAGTGTCAAGATCTGTTTAAATGTACAATAAGATTTACAAAGTGCCAGTTAACATGCAAAAATAAAAAAAAAGTCAAATATCAACCTGTTTGATCGAATCTAGCCGTTATCTCATTTGAGAGAAGATCTAAAATTTCGAAATAATCTTTTCGTAGCCGATCATATAATGGCAACTGTACTGAAGGAACCAGATTTGATGTTTGTTCAAAGCGTCGAGGTGGATTTTCATCAGCTAATTCACAGTAGGTGCATGCGCATGGTCCAAAACATTGGGCCAACATGGCAGATTGTACAACATGTAGTACCATGCGTAAGCTAAAACGATAGTAGAAATTTTTGGTTTTTTTCTGCCGATTGTACAATATTGTACAACTATGTAAAATTACTGCTCAATTGTTAGGGCATCTAAAAGTTGCTTAGCTATTAGCCGGATATGACCTGCTTGAGAGCTTGCAACTAATAATGTTGCTTTACAAGTTGGATCGTTCGAACGCTCAATCAAATAGTCCCATTAGTTTTCCATCTAACTTATCGTACAACATGTCGTCCAATATGGAAAGCCCATAAGAACATGTCAAATTTTTTCTTACCAGAGTTGCAAAATTAACAAGCATTAAGCTACATACTTTTAAACTGAAGTGGTGGGTTTGCAGTAGAAACTCTACATTTTGTTTTATCTTTTTGCAAACACAGAGAAAGAAAATGTTTATCCGCAAGCATGCTTATGAAGAAGAGAGAAAGAAGAGGAAAATATAAAATAAAAAATTTTATCGTTGTAAAAAAAACTGATATTTTGAATAACTTTTGAAGTTTTCTTTTTAAATTGTTTATCTATCTAAAAAAGTGGGGGGCAATTGCCCACTTTCTCCCCGCTTCCGACGCCAATGGATTGTTGGCAAACGAAGCAGAACATAACCAAAAATCGAAAGAATTTATTGTGTCTGAACAGTTTGCAGGAAAAACTTTCACTTCATTCAGACACAATAAGTTTTATCGATTCCTGGTTATGTGCTGTTTCGTTTGTCAACTGTTCAATTATTGTGTTTTGTTTTAAATCGCCTTATCCTAAAAACAGCACGCAGCAAAGTGACATTTTCAACTTTAATTGTAGCAAACATGTTTCTTTTTACCGTAAACATATTTCGCAATTCTGACCATATTTTGTATATCACAAATATTGCTATTTTAGTGACAATGCACTTAATGTACCATGTTTAGGAATGGCATTAGTCAGGCGAGCGGTAGTAGCAGCTGTGGCTTACTGGTAGTGTGCGTGGCTCGTAAGCGAAAAAGCCGCGGTTCAAACCCCAGCTCGGACAGAAAATTTTATCAAAAAGATTTTTCAATTGAATTAATATTTCTGTTAAGCCTAGTCAACGGCAAGCTAGCCTAGCCTTAAGAGAGATATCTTAAAAAATTATTTTTTCAATAATATTCTGGATCCTAAAAATAAATTCATAATATAGTTATTATTGCAATCATTCTATTTTTGACCTAATTAGAGAATAAAGATTGTTTCAATAATATTTTGGTTCCTACAAAAAAGTTCCTTTTCTAAATATGGTTGTTGTAATCATTTTATCATGATTAAAGAAAATATTATATGTTTAAGAACATGTTAGCAACAATCATAATCCGAATAATACTATGATCCTCATAAAACATAGTTGTTGCAACTATGTTTTTTCTCTGCGTGTACGTCAAAAAACCAATTAAAACTGTCAGAATTTTATTACATCAAATTTTATTATTGAAGTATATATTAAAACGAACTGCGCATTTATTTTAGTAGGGAGTCCAGTCACCGTTATTATTGATAATTGCTTCGCATCTTCTTGTGCAACTTTTACTTAATTTTTGCGCGTATTCTAAACTTAAGCCTCTTCAAATTTGCTTCAAAATCCACGCAAGTTATTTTGCAGTGGCTACGTTTCTTCCTTTAACCCTCTGCTTCATTAAAGATTGCACATTTTCAATATGATTCGCATCAGGATTTTGCGATGGCCAATCTACCGTCTTTATCTAATTTTCCTCTTTCCAACGCGTGCAGAGACGACTCCGATGTTTTGGATCATTATCCTCTTGCAAAATCCATTCGTTATTGCTTCGTCCATACAGATATTCGGCAGACTTCAGCAAACCCTTCTGGTATAATTTGACTATGAATTCTGCATCGAGGTTTTGTGTGAATACACTTATTTTTGGATTTGGAAAGGCGTAGTCCGAGAAGCATCCATTGAAATAGCAATATTTGTGATAAACAAAATATGGTCAGAATTGCGAAATATGTTTACGGTAAAAAGAAACATGTTTGCTACAATTAAAGTCGAAAATGTCACTTTGCTGCGTGCTGTTTTTAGGAAAAGGCGATTTAAAACAAAACACAATAATTGAACAGTTGACAAACGAAACGGCACATAGCCAGGAATCGATGAAACTTATTGCGTTTGAATGAAGTGAAAGTTTTTTCTGAAAACTGTTCAGACACAAAAAATTCTTTCGAGTTTTGGTTATGCTCTGCTTCGTTTTCCAACAATCAAAGAATAGTTCCGACAAACATTCAAAATTCTAATATGTTTGTCTCTATAATAATATTCACATTTATCATGATTGGCAGTACTACAACATTTTTGTTGCAACTAATAGTTGAGGCAATCATAGTATGTTGACGATTTCAATGATGTTATGATTTCAACTATAATGTTATTTTTGGTACCACCATTAGTAAATAATGACTTTATTTAGACAAAAATTTGTGTTTGCAGAAATAATATAATAATTTTAGTAAAAAAATTATTATTGCAGCAATCATGTCTCACCCATATCTTTTCTCTGCGTGCATAAACATGCACTTTTGCTATATGTTTAACGGTGCGTTGCAGAAAATTTTCACGTGGTTTTGTCCAAGCTTTCTTCCAGCAATTATAAAGAAAAAATATGACTCATCTGTGAATATGATTTTGCTCCAACTCCGGTCTAAGTTCTGCAATGTCCAATTTAGCCTCTTTTCAATATGCTTTTGGGTCAGTAGCGGATTACGTTTTGAAAAATACCAGAAGATTATATATAAAAATTTTGATTTTATTTTACTTGTTGCAATCAAGTTGCAGGTTAAAGAAAAGTCACCGGAAATACATTTTCTCAATATGGTGTCAAGTCGATTCTTCTTCTTTGTTATTCTTACAGTGAAGTCAGTCGCAATTGTCAAAGAGAAATATGAGCACGTTCAGATACATATAAGTTAATGTGCTTCATTCACACGGTGCAATGTTTACAGCTCGGCCCTCCTGACACCTCGATCGACTCGAGCGAGATGACAGTAGGACGGCTAATTAAAATTTTAATGGATCAGTGTCACCCTGCAGATCAGTTCTGACAGCGTCCGATGCTTCAGGTTGGGAAACCCACATTCTTAATCGCTTTGCCTCAACCACATCATCGTAAGGCATTTGAGTTACTTGGAAATTCTCAATGTCTTTTAAAACATATCGATCATGAGGCAATTTTTTATCTATAACATAAGGACCCTTATATTTAGGAATGAATTTTTTATTCGTTCCAGCTGTAGTATCCACATTTTTCATAACAACGAAATCACCCACTTCATAGAATTTCGCCGGCATACTATGCTTAAGGAAATAATTAAGATTATATTGCTGTGATCTTTCAATATTTTTTAAGGCTTCAGAACGTGTTTTTTCTAGGTCGCATGCGTCAAGTTTCCCTTTTTCTTCCAAATACTCAGTCAATTCATCGATAATTCTACCCCTCTGATTGGTACCAAACAGCAACGTGCAGGGAGATTTTCGTGTCGATGAGTGAACGGAATTGTTGATAGTGTATTCAACATCTACTAACTTATCTACCCAATCTGAATCATCTATCGGCTCTGATAATTTCGCTAGTATTGCTTTAAGCACCTTATTTACCCTTTCAACCTGCCCGTTAGCTTGAGCGGACGCCACTGCAACTTTCACATGTTCAATATTATTTTTTCGTAAAAAATTGGAAAATTCCTGAGAAGTGAAACAAGTTCCACGATCACTAACAATACGCCTAGGACGACTGAAGTTGTCAAAATATCTCTGCAAGGAGGCGCAGGCTTCTTTAGTACTGGTTGTCTTAACAGCGTACAACTTTACATGTTTTGTGAACCCATCTACTACAACTAATATATGTTTCCTTTGCGAACGAATTGATGGTAAAGGGCCAAAGTGGTCCAAATGAATGGTGTCAAATGGTATGGGTTTTTTTGGGATATTATAAAGATTGTGTTCATTTGAACGAGCAGCTGGCGAATAAATTATACACTTTGTACAGTTCCGTATATGACGTTCTATCTTTTTTCTTAATTTTGGGAACCAATAATTTTGCTTAAGTTGGTCAGCAGTTTTATCTATTCCCATGTGACCAATTTTCTCATGAATTATCCTTATTATATTATTCTCTATTTCTACAGGCACATAAAGCTGAAGTTGATCAGAAGTTTTAACCCTTTTAAATACTAATCCATCTTTAAGTTCAAAATTTTGCACCGGTGCATTCTCCAGTTTACACCTTAGGGCTTTTATTGCCTCATCGCGGTTTTGTGTAATTTGAATATTTAAATCTATTTCATTAACATCACAGAACTAACTAAATGACATCGGCTAAGGGCATCAACATGACCCATTGAAATCCCACTACGATGTTTAACTTGATAATTGTAGTTTTCAAAGCTGAAGACCCACCTTGCTATGCGTTGGTTCACCTGCTTCTTCCCCATTGCTTGAGCCAATGCATTGCAATCAGTGATCATAGTAAAAGGAATACCTTTTAACTGAGTCCTAAACCGCTCAAGTGCATAAACTATGGCCAATGTTTCCAATTCGAAACTGTGCAATTTTGATTCACTCTCAGAGGCAGTCTTGGAAAAGAAGGCCACTGGATGGAATTTACCGTCATCTTGTTTCTGCATTAGAGCAGCTCCAAACCCTAATTTGCTTGCATCCGTATGCAACTCAGTCTCTTTGTTTGGGCTATATATAGCCAATACAGGTGAGGAAATTAAGGCGCTCCTAAGTGTATGAAATGCTTCTTTGCAATCTTGGCTGAAGTTAAAAATAGTGTTTTTCTTTAAAAGGTTGGTCATAGGTTTCGCAATTGTTGAGAATGACGGGACAAATTTTCGAAAGTAGGAGAATAAACCAAGACACTGCTGAAGTTGCTTAAAGTTCTGAGGTTGGGGAAAATTCTTAATGCTTTCGATATGTGTTTCACTAGGTCGAATCCCTTTTTCACTAGCCATGTAACCCAAAAAGTTGATTTCAAAGTAGCCGAATTTGCATTTGCTCATTTTCAATTCTAAACCTTTCTGATACAAACGGCCAAGCACTTCACTTACAATTTTCTTATGAGTTTCAAGATCTTTAGTTGCTATCGTTATGTCATCCATAAAAACAACTATTTTCCCCGAATTCAATAGGTCTTTTAAAATATCGCAAATAAATCTTTGGAAGAATGCTGGAGCATTTTTTAACCCAAATGGCATTTTAGTATACTCATATTGACCCCCAGGGGTCACAAATGAAGTGTACTTAATTGACCCCTCATGCATTCGCACTTGATGAAATCCATTCTTTAGGTCTAATACAGTGAAAAACTTTTTGCCTTCCAAGTATTCTAAGCAGTCCTCAATTAATGGCATTGGGAAGTTATCACGGACTGTTTTTTTATTCAAAAACCTATAATCAATGCAAAGTCTACCGTCTCCACTCTTTTTCCTGACTAAAACCGTTGCCGAACCGTAGGGTGAATTACTATGCCTTATAATATTCTTCTCTAACAATTCATCAATGATAGCCTGCACTTCAATTTTTTCTGAATACGAAAGTCTACGAGGTGCGCTATGAAAAGGGGTATCGTCAGTTAAGTTTATCTTTAGTTCTGAAGCATAAGGCTCTATTTCTATTTCTGGAGGAGGATTACAATAACTACTAACGACCACTGACTGCAAGGCTTCTCTTTCTTTCTTAGGTAATTCGGGATTAATATCAATATTGTATTCGGAGCACATCTCTGAAATAGCAAAGACACGTTCATCAATATCAATCTCATCGTTATTTTTACCGTTTTTGTCGCGATTAACCAAAACAACCCCATTTAGTTGTAAAATATACTCCTTAATTGGAGCCAAGGAATTCCCTGAAGCTGATTCCGTTGCTATTTTTTCCCCTAAACCAAGCGAATCCTCATTCCCTTGCATCGGACACTGGTCTTGAACATTTTCCACTTTAATCAAATCAAACGCACAGTCGGGTAAAACTTTCAAACTTAAGCATTTATTATTTTTTTTAAATTCATTTAATTTTTTGTTTAAATTCACATTTTTTCGTAGCTTACAAAGAAATTGTGGTTTGTTAAATTGTTTCATTAAGTCCCGTCCAATTAATATGGGAACTGACAGATCAGAATCTGGTAAAACTGAAAATGAATGCTTTACTTTTTGATTTCCAATACTGACTTCACATAAAATTTCATCATATATTTTAAGTTGTTCTGAACCCACCCCACGGTATTTGGTTGGCTTGAGAATCTCATCTATATTGAACGGGACTGCAGCTCTTTTAATAAAACTCTTCGGGCTACCGGTGTCAAAGAGAGTGAGAATGCTGTAAGTTTCTGTGCGTTTGCTTTGTTTATCAAAAAAAGTGACACTTACCATTTGCAATGCGTTGACAGTCCTGACCAACTCAGATTCCTCTGGAGACAACAGGGCTTCAGCTTCATTCGCATCTAGCAATGATTCCTCGACAGCAGCAATGGTGTTTAATTTCCGTGGGCATGCCTGGTGGTAGTGTCCCATTTCTCCACATTTAAAGCACGATCCCTGCAATCGTTTTGGTCTTGGGCACTGTGACTGATAATGGCCAAACTGCGAGCAGTTAAAACAGCGTGGGCCATCAGTCTGAGGCGAAGTCTTTACAGCAGAAGCAGCAGGTTTTACGGAAGTAGCGGCAGTTCGGCGATGACTCTCTGATGAAGTGGTTGGGCCAGCTGCGTATAAAGAACGCTCATACGTGCCCACTTGCATACGTTGTACTGGAGCTGCCATTTTTGGGCGCAGCTTCTCATACCTTTCCAGTTGAAATTTTAGTTGACGAAGTGTCGTGGCCTGGTACAACATAGTTGAGAGAGAACTTCGATCATTAATGCCACGGATTATGGCGTCAACTAAATCTTGTTCCGGAATATTTGCTTTCTCTGCTATCATCTTCATCTCCACAACGTAACGCTGAATGCTCTCAGACTGTCTCAGCTTCCTATTTTTGAGCTGCTCATATACCTCCAACAAAGTTTGTGAGTGGCCGAATTCTTCCAACAAAGATTGCTTCAAATCTTCATAAGTTCCCGACACTATTGTCCGAGCGAAGAGTCTAGTAGTTCCATCTAGGAGCCGACGTGCACATATTAGTGTTGTTCTGCCCTTATAGCCCAATAAATCAAATGCATCCTCAAGGTCAAGGATCCACTTTTTAACGTCGTACGTGTCATCTCCATTAAATTTATTGACCATTGAGTCAATTGCCATCACATCTACAGCTTGCGTTTGTGGCATTTGGTTCTGCAGTAGCTCTAGTTCTCGTCTTAATAACAATAATTCTTTTTGCTTGCGAAGGCGAGCTAGTTCATCAAGCTCATAGCAACCGGCAGACAAGGAAGAGGATTCCGCAGCAGATGAAGTTGTGGCAATGGCAGCAGTGGCGTCAGTGGCAGCAGGGACAGAAGTGACAGAAGGAACATCAATGACAGCAGTGCCAGCAGAGGCAGAAATAATTGTAGCAGTGGCGGCAGAGACAGAAGTGATTGCAGCAGTGACAGCAGAAGCAGAAGTGATTGCATCATTGACGGCAGAATCGCCCATGGTTGCGCCAATCACCACAGGAGCGGAGGCAGAAGAGCTCCCAGCAGGCATCATATCAGTTGCAGCAGGAGCTTCAACAAAAACTCCAAAGTGACCATCACTGGCTAAAGCGTCATTGGCTGCTGTACTAGCAGTATTAGGTGGAACATCAGGAAATCCAATTTCTGGATCATCACCTTGTGCTGCGTGTTTTTCCTGCATCAATCGCTCATATAATAGTCGTAATTGAGCACCCGTTGCTGTTTCTGGAAATGAAATTCCAGCTTCGGTCAATACCTCAGCAACTTCTTGACGCGATAGTCTTCGTGGTGGCATTTTTTTAAAAAAATTGACAAATCTACTTTTAAAGTTTAATTTTCTGAGTAAAATCCCACTTCTGAGGATGAAAAATACCAGAAGATTATATTTAAAAATTTTGATTTTATTTTACTTGTTGCAATCAAGTTGGAGGTTAAAGAAAAGTCACCGGAAATACATTTTCTCAATATGGTGTCAAGTCGATTCTTCTTCTTTGTTATTCTTACAGTGAAGTCAGCCGCAATTGTCAAAGAGAAATATGAGCACGTTCAGATACATATAAGTTAATGTGCTTCATTCACACGGTGCAATGTTTACAGTTTAGTACTCCTGTTTTTGATGCCGAGTTCTGCCTAACGCCGTCGTATTGTGTTAATGAACACTTTAATTCTTTTTCTGGATAATTTTTTTCTTGCGTTCCTCAGACTAATTGTGTGGTTTTTGCTAAATAATTCACAAATTACTTTATTGTCCTTACGGGAAGTGCTTTGTGTGAACCCTCTATCTGGCCCATCATCGATATTAACGCATTTTTTATACCGCTTTATCCACTTCCTAACAAGTGCCTCCGAAAAAATTTATTTGCTAAACACATATGTGTGTGAGTAAAGTAAAACAAGTAATTTAACGCAAGCTGTTGTGGAACACAAATACTTTTGTGAAGACCTTTTTTTAACTTTTGAACAAAAAAATTGAACGAAATATATTTATAGCAGCGGAGATATTAGCATCGAAAGTCAAAACTTTGAATTTAATGTCGTTTTTTTCTCGTTCTTAGGTAACGATGTCGTATGAAAAAGTCCTTGCACTAAAAATTGTTGTCAATTTTGAAGTTATGTGAATGATATTGATATCAAAATTATTGGGATGTGTTAAAATTAAGCTGGACAGAATTTATTATTGTATCGGTTGATATCCATGCGTGGAACATTTTAAGAATAGTGATAACTCTAATTCTTAATTTTTGCGGATTATATGGATTTTTACCTCCTAAATCCAAATCTGATAAATATCAGGACGCTCGCAATTGCATTATGAGTTATATGCCTGCAAAACTGAAAAATTGTCTAAAAATCTTACTGGTTGCATTAATTTTTCAAAAAAAAAAAAAAAAAAATATTGTGAAATTTTTGTATTTTTATTTGAAAAAAGGAAAACTTGGGGGTTAAATAGTAATTAATGCGATTTTATATAGGAATAAAGGAGAGCACACATTATTTAATTTACTGAATTACTAAGAATATTTGTTGAGGAAAAAATGTTTTAAATGACATAAAAAAAAAATTAAATTTGAAAATGTTTCGGGCATGATAAGAGAAAGATTTTTACCCTATCTTTGAAATACATATATTTTTCTTATGTGTACAAGCGAGTGCCAATCGGCGTATCATGATAACAAAATTAGTACCAAAAAAATCAGGAAATAATATTATATACGTTACATTTTCTTTATGTGCACTCTGGACTCCTTTATGCTTTTTTCCCCCCTAAAAAAACCGTGCGGACGCTCTTGGTTATGAGTTTATGCCAAAAAAGTGGAAAAACCCGAATGTGTACTGCTGAAAACTCAAAAACATTTATCAATCGATTTTCATCATCATTGGCACGTTTCATTTGGAAATGAAATATCTTTACAATCAAGATGCTAAGTTACACACTTTTGAAGTTTGAATTTTATTAAGAAATTTATTATGTTGACTTTATATGCTTTAAATACAAATTCTAAAGAAATTTATTTAAAAAAATTTTAGCAGAATATTGCTGCAAAAAATTATTTTCATTATTTACATTTAAGTTAAAAGGAATGAAAAATTAGAAAAACTCAGTCGTTGCATTTTTTGTTAGTTCTTTAAGTTGTTTTTTTTCGATATTTAGCTACCAAGTCGGACGATCCGTTCTCGATGTTATGATCAAAAATTTAAAAACTGCTTCTCTCAAAAAAAAAAAAAAAAAAATAAAAATTAAAAAAGTATCCAAAAAATTAAAAATTTTTTATTTTTGTTGTTGAAGAACTATAATACATTAGAAATTTAAAATGGTTACTGGAATCCATTTGGGTTGTTGCCTAGTGTAATTGATTCAATTTGAGTATCTTCCTTGTCATAAAATCCTTGTAATATTTTCTCATCACAATCAGCACTTGGAATTGCTTTTATATGCAAAGTAGTGCGAATGTATTCGAGTCAAGAACTTTTCACAAGATACCATAATTAAATATTTTAACAACCTACTGATGACTTACATACCAGCTAAAAAAGGTATTCACCATAGCAGAGAAGTAAAGAATTAATAAAAGCGTTTAAATTGCTTCAAATAAAACCATGAAAGTGAAATTAGCATCGGTAGAAAAAGGCATTTTTGGGTACAGTAAGTGTGTATATAATTAAGGCACAGTAACACTGACAACACTCTGGCGAACAACTAGTCCTTTTTTTAACACAAACTGAAGACTGGCTTGTTGGCAGGGGAATAGCTTGTTGTTTTTTAATTTATTTGGCAGTCTGTTTAAACGAAACACAAGAAAAGGCATGCAAGCCTGTTTGACTTCTGCTAGCACAGGCATCGTAGCTTCCACAATCATCATCATCAACGTCAAGGAACGTTGTGTATTGAAGGATCATGGAAGACAAAAAACCAATGAGTGTTTGGAGAATCAAGCGAGAAGTAACAATTAACTGATGTTTAAAAAATAACAAACCTCATCTTTGAAAGTTATTTAGATAATTATACGGTATTTATGCATATCATATTTAAAATTAGAAATAATTAAAATTCTTATTAAAGGCTTTCAGTTCTGGACAATAAAACAAAGTCTTTAAGAAGCACCCTAAAACCTCTTAAAACAAAGCGTTTAATTATAGATTATTATGAAAGTAATGATTAAATTAGATGAGGACGAAAAAATAAGTAATTTTAAAGAAAAGCCGTGAGGATCAATTCGAAATCCGACGCTAACTTAGCGAAGACTCAAACCAATACTTTTTGTTCGGGAAAATAATTTGTTAAGCT
The DNA here is from genome assembly GCA_963920525.1 of Dichetophora obliterata. Taxonomy (NCBI): domain Eukaryota; kingdom Metazoa; phylum Arthropoda; class Insecta; order Diptera; family Sciomyzidae; genus Dichetophora; species Dichetophora obliterata. The sequence continues at coordinate 192,254,522 of OY986437.1, forward strand.
AAATAAAATTAATTTTAAATTCGGACCTACTCAAGACAATTTTACTTTTGACATGAATTTTAAGTTCGTACTATTGCAAAGTACGATTTCAACTTTTGGTACTCATTAAAATTGTAGTGAATATTAGGTTTAAGGCACTAAGTTTCAATGGAAAAAAACCTTTAAATCTGTTAAAACAATGCAGATGGTTGGAAAAGTATAAAAGCACCTTTCCAAAGATATATACAGTGTGAATCAAAGTAACTGCCGCATTTGTTTTTAAATAAGTAAATATTAAAATTAAATATTTTAAACTTGTAAATTTATTCAAACAACAATTTTTATTTTTTATTTTAAGCCTTCTTTACAATACTTCATCATTCAATTCGAATCTTTTTTTAACAGTTTTAAAAGATTTGTGAAAGACGAGCGAGCAGTAAGGCGCCTCACAGTGAACTGCTTAGATGACAAATATCAAAAAAATGTTTGTCTCGAAATCAATACTAAATAATTCTATTATACTAGGTAACTGATAATCCAAAATATTGGAGCAATAAAATGCGTTTTGGTTGAGCTGCAACGCTTTGAAGTTGAGTTTTTTTTTAAGAAATTCTAATTTGGGACATAGCTCTTTGAAATGATTTATACAAATAATTGCCAAAAATCCAGTTTTTAATAAAACTAAGCCAATTCAAGCTCATAATTTTAAAAAGTCTAAAAAATAAATAAATTGGCCATTTCAACCCTAGAAAAGACTTTGACCGAGCTATATTGATCAATTGTGTTGTGCGTGTTATTAAATGTTTGAACACAAATGATCGAAACCTGGACCTACGAGTTTAATGCTAACTCCGAATCGCTTATGTTCTCCACAGAAGCTTTACATGGCAGTTTTTACTCTCTGAGGTTTGCCATTTTCTGCAGATAGGTGACGACCAAACAAAAAAATTAATTTAATTGAAAAAACTTCTTTCTGAGCTGGAATTGAACCCGGGCTTTAGCTTAGGGGCCACGCACTCTACACCCAGAGAAAAAACGTTGTAAATCTTAATATTCTCACTTCGATTTAACTATTTTTGCCTATGATTTAGCTTCAAAGGGTGAAATATTTATTCTAAAGTGTATACACTTTGATTTTTACGTAACAATGAAAAAAGTTGATTGAAATGGTTTTCATACTTTAACCAAAGTGTATAAATATTTGAACAGAAGTGTTAAAATATTTAATTTAACTATTCTCTAACTATTGATGGAACTTTTACTATTGATTTCAGTCATTCCATTTAAAATTCTATTTTAAGTACTTATTATAAAGTGCCTTATTCTTTAAGTTAAAATGCAATCGTAATCAAATATTTATTTAAATACGGTTTCAGTTAAAATAAAGTGTTTCATATTAACTTTAACTATTCCAAGAATCAAGTATGTTCGTATTTATTTTTGCCATGCGATTTTTCTCTGGGTGTACCCACTAGGCTACGGCCGCCACGCAAGTCTATGTGTTAATAAAAGAAGTCATTTGTTTTATTAAAAATTAAAAAACAAAATATTTTTAAGTGGTTTGGAAATTTGATATATTTGAATGAGAAATAATGAAAATTGTCATATTTTGATAGAAAAAAAAAAACAACAGAATATGTTAAAATAAGTTATTTTTTTCGGATAATAAAAAACATATATTGTACAATAAGGAACTGAAAATAACTCCTTCAAATATACCGTCCTACAAATATACATTTTTTTATTTTAAAAAATGCTTAAAACTAAAAATTTACATACAAAATCAAGTAAAAAATTAACATGATCCTAGGGAGGTACCCCTAGGGTCTAAACGATTTCGACCATTTTCAGTACGCATTTGTTACTCTATTTCACTATCATTTGGACGAATTTTTGTTAAGATCGGTCAACCTTTGTATGCACCTCCCATACGAAATCAAGTAAAAAAATCCATAAAGGTCCAAGGGAGGTACCATTAGGGTCGAACCGATTTCGACCATTTTTGAAATTTTTCGTAATTATCTTAAACTATTTAAGCATAGAAAATTGCCTTATCATAAGAAGACCCTTCTATTTTTGTACATCGCTTATATGGAGACAGTTCACTGTGAGCCTCACGAAGAAAAGTTGTTTGGCACAGTTGATCAAGATAATCCTTGGTTTATGTTATGATAGCCATCCGTGAGCTAGAATGGTTTGAAATAACCTCAAACAATCGAGTTTTTTTTATAACCATACTGGCTTGCTTCATGGTGTAATTATCCAGAAAGAAGCGGTTTTTTCACCTCTCTCACAAAAATGAACACTAGCCCTGTCAAAAACAGCTGATGGCAAATTTGAAGCAAAGCTAAATAAAACGAAGTTTGTGAAAGGTGTTTGTTTTTGAATTGAAGGTGTTTGAAGCTTAGCTTATTCTGTCGACGTGTTTTAAGCTAATCGCCTTGCTGTAATAAAGCAACCCTCCAGCTCCGAGCTTAATTAATACCAACAAATTGCGGCTAAATCAATCGAAGGATTTGCTGCTGCTGCTGCTACTATTAAAGCTGCTGCTCGATTTCTTTACATGTCAGATCTTCTTTTGCACACAATTTCTTATCGCATGCTCTTTTAGCTTTTTGATTAGCTTCAGCTTGTTTTGAAAACATATACTATTTAACAAAACAAAAAAGCTTTTAAAGCAGCATTAGCGAACGACCAAATACTTTTCTAAGAACTTTTTATAACAAATCACTTGGCACTTATAAACAACCTCGCTCTTTTTGAGACAATTTTTTGACAGCTATAGAAAAATTTATGGCGTGTTGAAAAAACCACTTCCACCTGGAAATTTACACCATGGGCTTGTGTAGTAATTGTAAAAAATAAACTGTAAGAAATTACAGCCCGGAAAATCTCTTCTAATCTGCATCAGAATTCATGCATTCTTTTTAATTTATTTTCATTTAAACTAAAAAAAACTTAATTATTTCTAATACGATCCTCCCTTTCAAGATATCGTTAGAAAGGTTTTGGCATTGATTCCTAGTCAGAATTGCTTAAATTAATTTATATTAAAACTAAAATATTAATTATATAATCAACATCTAGTGAATAAATATTGTAAGAAATAAAAAAAAAATAAAAGGTTTGAAGTTATTTAAATTTTGAAAGTTTTTGTATGGAAATAAAATAAAAAAATATCAAAAATATGCATGAAAAACAGAGTTATCTTTAATCTGATTGCAACATTTACAATTTTTTGATGCATATTGGACGAGCTGTTCCCGGCCTATAATTTCTAAAAGTTAATTTTCTTTCAACTATTACACTAGCCAATATTCTTACAAAAAACTCGATTCTTAGAGGTTATTTAAAACCACACCAGTAGCTCGTTCCTGTAACAAAATCGGCAAGTTACCGATTGGTGTGACGTCACGCGTTATCGATCCCTAGTTACCGATTTCGTGACAACTAATGTTTGTGTACGTTGAAATTAGTAAAAATTCGGTCCGTGATGAAAAAGAACACAAATTGAGAAGAAACGTTGCGAAATTGAGTTAAATGGCAAGCATCTGTCTACTTGCATTTATTTTATTTTATGTGCGCTAAAATTTTATAATAAAAATGTGATGGTCTTGTTATTAAAAGGTAATTATTTGATTAATTATATGTGTTATAATGTTTGCGGAAATAATCAACTATTATGTGTAATATGTGTAATATAAACTTAGCAAATATTTGCAACCGGGTTCTTTTGCATTGCTCTAACAAATATCTTGTTTCTTAAATTTTCTTTTTTATGTAATTGGGCATTTTTTTTAATTCGCATTACCTTGAAAGTTTTAAAACAAAAGTTTTTTAAAACAAAAACAGTATTATAATCAGAGCATTACAATAATAAATGTAACTTAAGCGAAAGTACCCGTTTTAGAATATTAATTGCGAGTACTTGATATTTAAAATATGCACAACATTACTGTCATTTATACAGATCGGTAGAATTCTCACTTGCCGCGGAGTGATTGAGAAAAACATGAAGTTTTATCGATTCACTTTTCTTACACAAACACTTTTTTAAAGATTCTATTGAAGTGAAATCGGAGCATATGGCAACTTATCGATTTGGAACAAACGAATAGAACAGAAATCGATTCAGATTATTACACAAACAGTGTATGTGAGAATTACGTCAGAGTGACGTCAAATCGGTAACATGGATCGGTAACTGCGATCGTTACGAGTTACAAGAACGAACTACAGTTCACGAATGGTTATTGCTAGAGTCGAGATAATTGGGAATCATCATAACATAAACCAAGGATTATTTTCAGTATTTGAGCCGAACAACTTTTTTTTTCTTATCCCATATTTGTACTAATCGTCGCTTAAATTTATCTACCGTCATGTTTTTATGTTCGTTTATTTGCTTATCATTATACCCCAAATAGAAAAGTACAGCGGGCTTAGGTCAGGGGATGACTGAGGCCATTCGTCAACAGAAATAAAACATGGCAAAGCTGCTCTGCACCAGCTTTGAACGATTTTTGCCTTGAGTGCTGGAGAAGAATCTTGCTGAAAACAAAAAAAAAACCCTCTTCGTAAATTTGCTTGGCATGTGGCTTAAGATGATTTTTCAAAACATATTCTAAGTAATATTCCGAATTATTAAAGTTTTTTCTACATTTTTCTACATTCCGAATTATTTTAACAAATTTTTCGATGAAAAGAAGAGGCAATTCGCCTTTTTCGGAGAAAGCGCCCCAAACCAAGAATGACAAAACATTTTGAAATCTTTAAATGGTTTTTTTTTTAGGAATAGTTGCCACGATAGCTGTGTACAACTCTATCATTTTGCGAGTTGGGGGCTTGCTTGCAAAAATAAGAGTTTTTCGTCGGAAAATAAGATATTGCAACCTGCGTGCCGGCAATGGATCTCTGCACTTCTTTCCTTTCGCATTATTATTGACAAAACTTTTAAAACAGTTCATGAAATAGGTTTACAATTAATGCCAGAGTCGTCAACAACATATCGTCGTTTGAAAAAATTAATGTCGTATGTGAAAATTGGCCCTTTTGAGATTTTTGGGAAAAAAGGGCTATAAATTCTAAAAAAATAACGGTGAGTCCACAAAAATTTCGGAATCTATTGTGAAATGTGTCTGCAAATAGGCCTGAAAATATGAAGAATATTTCACCGCTACATTTTTAGTTATATCCTTTTTTTCTCAATAATTTCAAATGTGGAAATTTTCACATACGACATTAATTTTCTCAAGTGACGATATAATTTCCAGTGTTGCCTCTTGTTGTGTAATTAGTACAGTTACTTTGATTCACGCTGTATATATATATATTTCACTTTAACATAAGTACGAATTTAAAATTCATACCAAAAGTATAATGAAACCTGCCACATAAAGCTTCTTGAGAATAAAAGCCGTTCGGAGTCCAGCATAAAACTCGTAGGTCCAGTTCTCGATCATTTGGGTTGAAACATTTAATAAACAATTTATCAATAGAATCTCGGTCAAAGTCCTTTCTAGGGTTGAAATGGCCAATATTTAATTTTTTTTTTACAATATCATTGAATTACATTAAACTTTAACCAACAAAAAAATCAACAACAACAACAAATTCATCACGAAAAATGTCAAACGAAAAAATATGATATCTTTTTCAAGTATTTTTAAAACTATATAAAAAAAGACTTGAAGTTTTCTATATCTATATGTATATGAAGGGCTTACTGCAAGAACAAGATAAGCCACATAAAAAATATTTTGAAATAATCGACTCTAAAGTTTTGAAAAAATTTATTTTTGCATAAGGAAATGGAATTGAACACGAAAACTTTTACAAATAGGTTAGAAAATTAATAAGAAATAACCAAAATCTCTTCAGGGAATGTTGTAAATGCATTGAGTAATGTATTCAGCATAAAAAATGGATTATTTAGATCATTTGGCTTATCCCGTTATTGCAATAAGCCCTTCATATTTAAAACAAAGTTTCGTTAGTTACTACGCTTATAACTCAAGAAAGGCTGGACCGATTTCGATGATTCATACCAATTTGAACTAGTCTCTGGCCAAACAAGAAGAATACCGAAAAATTCCCGAAAAATCCACAACAAAATTATGAAGAAAATTCATTTTCCCATACATTTTGTATGGAGCTACTTTACGACGCATTCTGGATGATCGATGACTTTTTTTTTTGTAGCAATTTCTACTATACCTAAAAATTACATGTGTAATTGATTGCGGCAAGGATTAGGATAACTTTAATCCCAATTGTAAAATTGTTAAATTTAAGTTTGCGGTAAATCGTCTATCGAACGATTTTAGATTACGATTGCAGCAATCGTATTTTGAAATAGTCTAAATTACGATTACTGTAAACATAATCTGAGCTCATTCGATGAAGAATTACTTTAATTGTAACTCCTTTTTTTTTATTAGGATTAAAGTATTCGATTGCAATTATTACTTTTATTTAATATTAGTGAAAACCACCGTTATTTGCTTAATGCAGTGCATTGCAATAAGAAAGAATTATTTTAAAACTTACGTCTACCATCAAAAGCAACATATTAAATATCTTTAAAATTAACAAAATGCATATTACAATTACTTTACGATTACGATAATAGAAAAAAAGGATTACATTTGAAGTAATCGATTGCAGCAACCGTACTTTTGAAAAAGCCGAAATTGTGACTATTTTAATAGTAATCTTAATTAATTGTAATCTCATACATTTTTTTAAGAGTACTGCAATCGTAATCGTGAAGTAATCGTAATCCTTATCGCTCAGCTCTGGAGCTAATAAACTAACAACATGAACGAGTGCACGAAACGAACTGAAGGAGCAAACGAACTAGTTCATTAAACTAAACTGAATCTAAAAACTCAAGCTAGTTCATTAAACTTAACTAAACTAAAAAGATCGATCTTTTTAGTGAACTAAAATGCCCAAGCCTACTTCAAACCAGGGTGCGTACAACAATCAAAATGCGCTCCCGCTGCTCTGAGCTATCTTTGCTATGAGTTTGTCATTTTGAAAAAATTCAGAGCATATGGACGTGTTCACACGTGGTCAAATGATTGAAGTATATTATAATTTTTTACTCTCTTTTACTTTCTCTAACATTTTGATTTATTCCTGTTCACACATGATTTTCTGATTGAAGGACCGATTCAGACAATTTTTACTTTCCAGTCTACCTACTTCTTTGTGAATTCGTATTGTGTACTATGTATTCATTATATTTGAGATTTTGTGTGTTTTTTTTAGAAATAATTTGCCTCTTAACAACAGATAAATAAAAAAATGCAACCCTTTGACTGATTGATGCAGGTCTGGAGTTCATTCAAAATTTTGACTGATTCGATTAAGTGTTTGAAGTTCATTTTCGCTCTCTGAGAGTGAGTTGAATAATATTGATGAGGAGGAGTGCAGTTTTTCTTGATTTCTTTGGTCCCTTATATTTACCGGAATTTTGCATTAGTAAACATGATACATACCTCACTTAGAAGTAACGAGGAAGTTTTTAAAATTCCAAAAAATAAAATTAGCATTAAAACTATAACCTGCTACAATCCTTCAATCGGCAAGCTTGCTTTGTTTTTCATCAGGGCAGTTTCATTCATTCAAACGTCTGCACATTTAAGATTTGAAGGATACAGAAACCAGTTATTGTTGAAGAAGCCGAACGCTCTTCCGACTTGGGTGATAATGACAATAATGAAAACAGTAACAACATTAAACAAAAACAAAAAAATAATATAAACCATGTTTCTCAAATTTTATGGAGTCACGCATTCTGCATTCCACACACACAAGCCCACACATACACACATTCATCGCCCAGTCTAAGTCTAAAAGAAATCGTGAGTTTATCATACACGATGTGGCCTTTTTGATCATAAAAAGTTCAAAACTCGTGAACTGTTTGAAATATTTCTGTTTTTGATAAACGAAAACAAAACAGATTTCTTAAAGAAATATCGACAAATGCATCTCATGCAGTAAGTTTAATTAAGAAATCATCATGACATATTCGTGCACGATACCTTGGACTGCAGGGCGCATTGGTGTCTCTGTTTGCGAGCCTGTCCAAGCTCAGTGGGAACAACTATCCTTCCATAATGCATTATATCCTACTTATTTTTCATCTGCTAGGCATGCAAAGGTCTCTTTAGAATCCCCATTACTCTTACAAAGACATTGACGCCTCTAGTGAGCTTCCTTCCGTAAAGTATAAAAAGCATCATACGTATTTATGTTTTCCTTTATTAAAATAAAGTGCAGTGAATATACTCCCGAAAATCGGAATTATACACAATACACAAGAAATGCAATCGCAGAGCAAAGAAAACCAAAAATTAAACTTTTAAATACATAAAAGTGTAAACCAGTGATCGACAGCCTTGCCCCGAAAGCTTTTTTAACTACAGTTATTTTTGCTTTCCATGCAAAAAGCATCCATATTCCATTTAAAACAGGAGTGCGGAAAAGACCGCTCATGTGCGGAGAGCTTTCACACGCATTTGTTGACATGAAAATAAAAAAGCTTTCTGTAGCTATCCAGACTTCAAGCAATTCAGGTTGCCGTTGCTCGCTGCTTAAAACGTTCTAGTTTTTGCTTCACTAAAAAAAAAGAGATACAAACTGAACAAAGATGAAATGTTAGAAATGCCTTTCTACTGAAAAATAATACACAATATATTATTTTTTAAGCATATATTAACGTAATATAAAAAACATAAAGTGCCATAAATGTAGTAAAGTAAATTTATTTATTTTTTTATTAGGGCTAAATAAATGGTAAAAACACCCAAAACAACTCTTAGAAATTTCGGTTCAACATCTCTTGTAAATAAAAATAAGAATTAAAAATATTTTAATACATTTTATTCATCTTCATAATTGATAGACAGCAAACAAAAACAAGAGTTAAAAAAAATATAAGTCCCAACATGTTTCTAAACTAAAGATAGTTTCTTGAATTTAATTTTCACCTCATTTAGATAGCGCATACAAAAAAAAAAACGGAACAGCAAGCAACCGCAACCCTTTTTAAGCCCTTTCGCACTCATAACTTCCGCCCAATTACTTTTTTATATGAAACGAGTAAATTTAAAGAGACCTGCTAGAAGCCTCTTTTGAAAATGTACGTCAGAACGAAAATCAATATAAATATCAACTTGAAATAAAAAACGACTAACAATTGCGCCAGATTTGAACCCACGTCCTCTCATGTGCCGGCTCGACACCTTATCCACTCGTCTACCGCAGATTTTTACAAACCTTAGCTTATTTTGCATCATTACAATTGAAAGTAAGCTTTCGGAATCGCGCGTTCGAGACCCAGCTTGGAAAATTTTTTTTTTGTATTTTTTTTTAAAATCTTCATTTTTTTAAAAATTTTTCTGTTCATTTAAATTTTTTTTAAATTTCTTTTAAAATTTATTTAAGCAAAAATATAATAAAAGACTTATAACTTTTCCATATAAAAGTTTTCATAGAATATGATATGTAATATGTTAGAATTCGGAGACCTGGGTTCGAGCCAGTTCGACAAAAAAAAATACATTTTCTTGGTTTATTTTTTAAATTTTTCTTAATTATTTCGTAATTATTTCTTTATTTATTTTTAAAACTTTTGTAAATTAAAAATGTAAAATGTTATGAAAAGACTTAGAACCTTCAAAGGGTAGGCCTTGCAGAAGCACTTATCAATATAACAATCATGGATGGTATATTGACGCCAATAAAGGCACTACTTGTATGCCTTCTTTTGTTTAACACTAGCCAAAATGCCCGTTTTTCCATTAATTTCTTGCGATACCTTAAAATAGAAAGTTCTCGCATTTCTAACATTTTTTAAAATTTATTTTTTGACTGGATTGTATCAGATTTCGGGCGGATGGGTGGTTGACCGAAGGAAATATGCAAAGAACTTTATTTAAAAAATATGTTACTGGCCCAAAGAAAGGTAAAGAAAGAAATTCGCATTTCGAAAGAAATTTAATGTTGTTTGCTTTTTTCGTTTTATTTATTATGTTTTTTAATTATAAAAAGACTAGAGGTCCTTATAAATAAATAAACTTTCTGTTCATTTGATTTTCCTTATAGACTTTATTGATATCATTTTATGAATATTATAAGACGACTTGTGTGACCATGATAAGCCTTGTGATTTGTTAAAAATATATTAAAACTTTTGTAAGTTTTGGTTTTAAGGCTTATGAACTAAATTGTTAAAAACACATACACATTAATTTAAATTATTCCATACTTTCGTTTTCATTTAGTACATTTTTTTCTTAATTTCTATACCAAAATGAAGAAGTCATTTATCTACCCTGCTCTGATTAAAAAACATAAAGAGCTTTGGTGGAAAAAGCTTTCGGGGCAAAGCTGTCGATCACTGGTGTAAGCATTAGTTTTGCAAACAACTAGTTTTGATATTGTGATATTTTTGATATTTTTTATTATGTACTAGCTGAAACCCTGCACGTTGCTGCCATACTCCCGTTGCAATCGCGTCGGAAGCGAATTTCATCTGGGGGGGCAGTACAAATGGGGGGGGCAGTACAAATGGTGGTGCAAAAAAAGTTCACCAAAATTTCTTCACATGAAACATGAAGAAGAGAGAAAGAAGAGGAAAATATATAATACAAAAATATTATCGTTGTAAAAAAACTGATATTTTGAATAACTTTTTCTTTTAAATTGTTTATCTAGCTAAAAAAGTGAGGGGGCAACTGCCCACCTTGCCCCCCGCTTCCGACGCCAATGTCCCGTTGCTAAAATTCCATAAAATGTTATCAGAGAAACGCTACGTGTAAATTGTAGTCGAATTGAATTTCAAGGCTGTGCGACCTATAACTACAAAGCAATTCGGTATCGCAGATTTGGGCTGTATGGAAGGTGCCACTCCCCCTTGCTTAACTTCCATGAAATGTAGTGACGATTAACCAAAAAAGTTATATTAATCGGCTATTTTCTTTCGGTTTGCGATTTAATTGTATCGTATTTTCCCTTTCGAATCGATTAATCGGAAAATAAAAACAATCAAAAATAATCGAATTAAATCCATCACTAGAAGATGATGCAATTTCACAATTGTTGTCTAGCGTGAGGAAAAACGCGCGAAAAATTCTTTAAAGAAACAAAAACAAGTTAAACAATATTAAAAACGAAAAATTTAAAATAAAAAATTAATTAAAAACGCGTGATTTTACAATGGCTCCATTGCGAAGTGAAGTTTAAAGGCATTTCTCCAAAGAAACTGCTAAAGAAGTCAAATGCCGGCTATGCCTTTAAGTTCTGAAGTGCAACAACAATACATCAAATATGATGCAGCATTTAAAGCTGAAGCACTCAAATGATGCTGAAGTCCTTAAGGTAAATAAAATAGTTTTAGCTGTAAGTTAATAGAACTTACCGTGCATTCGCTGTTTACATTACAAATACGTCGTTCATTGAATACCACTATTATTTCTAATATAACCGAATATAATTTATGATTTATTCTTTGTAAACTTTTTCAAAAAAACATTACAATACCAACCTTAATAAATTGCAATAAAAAATTAATTTGGCAACATATTGTTAAATATTTGCATGTGTAATTTTGCAGTTCAACTCTTCTTTTCACCTTTGTAGGTCGTCCTTCTAGCTGAGAGTGAATACCAATCAGATTTATGGTCCAAGGGGAGGGGATGAAACTACTTAAAGGGCTTATTTTCATTATTTGTCCATACCTAAAATTCTCCAAGGGAGCCAAGAGCTAAAGCCCTTTCAGCCCGCATGTAGATCCGCCACTGCCTGTCGCTGCGATCGGGTTGTAGAAATCCGCTAAGTGCAGGAAAAGTGTAGGAGAAGTGTTTGAATCGGACAACGTCTGTTGAATCCGTTAGTAATATATAAATAACTAAACAAATAAGACAAAGAAAATGGAAACAAAAATGTATGCGATTAATTGAACATTCGGTTAGTCGGTTAATTTTCTTCAATTAATTGCAATTAATAATCGATCCATTCGATTAATCGTTAAAACGGTTAAAAAAATTTTTCTCCCATCACTAATGAAATGTCATCGGTGAAACGACATGGGTAAATTGTGGTTGAGTACCGAATTTCGAGGCAGTGCGACCTATAACTCCAAAGCAATTTGATATCGCAAATTTTAGCTGTATGGGAGATGCCTCGCCCCTGTTTTCTCTTTAAACCTGGCCTGAGTGGAAGTCTAACTCTCTGCCAAATATCGAAGCCAACGGTAAAGAATTTGTGTGTGGTATTTCCCATAAAAAATAAAAAATATTCATACAAAAAGCATCATCGGGTTTTTGCGAATTTTCAAATTTTCCACACAACTTTTCCAATTTTTCTTTTTATACAAACCTTGTCCTAACAATAAAGAACACAGCAAATCAACCAAATCGCTCCAGCCGTTCTCAAGTGATAAGGGGACCTACGTGTGGCAATTGATTTTTATTTATATTATTTGATATTTAATTTTTCTAAAATAGTAAGCGAAGGCGTAGGTGCTCTAAATGTAGCTAACAACATACATACATGCTTTCGTGTGATCCTATTCCTATCTTTGTTTACTAAAGGAAAACATGCATTATTTAGTATAGTAAGCACCTTACGATATTTCCCACTGGGAAAGCATGGCATAATAAATGCGCTACCAAGTATCAGGCTCCATGCCTGAACAGTTTGTTCCAACGATGAAACGATAGCCTGACTGTCTGTCTGTTTGTCTGCCCGCATAAATCTTATATTGTGTGTGTGTGCATGTGCGCTTCATAAAACTGAGTCCGTCTGTCCCTTTGGCAGCTAGCCTAATTATCTGCCGTTCCTCTCATAATTCGTAAGAAGCAACGTGTTGGCGCTTGTTATTCATCGTTCATAAGACCAGCTTCTTGCTTGACTGTGCTCTTCTTCTGTGGAATTAAACATAAGTATTAAATTTGTGGATGTCCCCACCTCCACCATCGCCATCACCATCATTCACCTTATCTTTGTTTGTGTCTGCGTGCATAACACTTTTTGACTTTGGCTCTGATTTGGACTTCGTTTCTGATGAGATCCGCATCGTATCGGATCTCAACGGTTTGATGTTCGTTTTATCGGCTGCAGCATCAGCACATATTTCTATAATCGTCGCCTCAGAACTTTGAAGAAATCCAAAACTATTCCTTATTTCATATTTCGCTGACTTGGCAGACAATTGGAGAAGGGGCAGATGGTGTAGGAGGTGCTTAGGTTGTGCGTGTGCTTTTTGAAGGATGAAATCGATTTTCCATGCTTGGTGAAATCGATTGAAGCACATGTGTGAGTATCTGTTGGCGTGATGAGCTTGCATTCACAAAGAAGTAGGGAGGGCACGTAGGGAAATATGTGACTGGCATACAATTTTGCGTGTCGAATATTTTGAAATTCAGTGTACGGCAAACGGAGTACCTTCGATTTGGGGCTTTTTCGATGTGAATGCAGCCTAATTTTAATAATTTAAAATTTGTTTTTATTAAATTGGCACGTGTTGGAAGCAGTGTTGCCAGAAAAGGGAATTTTCCCGTTTTGCGGGAATTTTCAACGCAAATGGGAAAACGGGATTAACACTCTTAAAAACGGGGAAAATTAGGTTGACAACGTTTTTGTGCAAAAAGGGTAATTTCGTCACATAATCAACAAATTATGTAATGAATTTTTTAATATCTGGTATTTAAATACATTTTAAAATTATCTGATTCGTCTTGAGTTATAACTTAATTTTACTACTATTTGAATAAGCCTGTGTGTATGGCTTAAATTAATTTTGATAGTCTTCAGTTGTAAGCTCAAAAATAGAAAAAAAACTATGGAATATGGGTAAATACAACTGAGAACTTTTACAAAATTTAATGTATGGGACGAAAGCAGAGCATTTAGACTTTTCGCATTTGTGGATCCTATCGTTTGGAAAAACAAAACGTATCCTGCATTAATTCTATTGGGTTCCTATTTATTTAAAAAATCTGAATATATATCCACTTATGGCGTTTTCTTTTCTCGAAAAAATTCTGCATTTTTTCTGCCTTCTTTGAGAATTCAGCTCTGTTTGTGTTCTTTTCTCAAAAAAATGTTGCCCTCTTAAAATAAATCGTGTTCTTTTCTTGAAAATTTTGACCTGAAAAGTATAAAAAATGCAGAATGTTTGCACCCTCAAGATCAATGGTTTCAGAGTTCTGCCCTCAAATACTACCAATTGCAGAAACAAAAATGTGACATGTTAAGAAAATATTGAACATTGTATTGACATTTTACTAAAGAGTGAGCTTCTTCTTCTTTACAAATATTTATTATAAGTAAACATAAAATGGCTGATATTAACGAAATAGCCACACCAGTGGTCTGCTTTATTAAAAATGATTTGCTGGATTGCTATTTCACGGAAGATTTCTGCAATTTATCGATATAGCAGGGCAGCCAACACAACATTCAAAAGAAGTTGCATTTTTATGTTCTTTTCTCAACTAAGAACAAGTCAACATTTTTTGAGTTCAGGTCAAAATTTAAAAAATTCTGCGCTCTCAGAGGGTAGAATTTTTGGCGAGAAAAGAAAACGCCATTAAACTATAGGTCATTAAAAATATTGATTTATGAAATTTAGTTACACAAGATGTGCAAAATTTGTTGGCACCTTAACCTTAGAACTACAAATCCATTTTTTACCTATAAAATACAAACCGGGGTGAATGCCTACCCCATGAGTTTCTTCTTCGTAAAATTGTTCTGGAAGCAGTAATCTGACTCTTAAGTGCATGATTTTTTTTTTTTGGTTTTTTCACGCCAAAGAGAATGGTAAAGAACAAATTCAATGTTATCAGGGTTTATTTGGTGAAAAAACGATTTAGATAGCTAAAAGTTCTGAAAAACGGTCAAACTGTAATTCCACAAACAACAATTTATGACTTTACTTCTAAACCACCGGATTTTAAAGAGGACACATAAGGCTTTAAAAAAATCTTATATATTAATATGCAAACATCAAATGTTGTCGTACACTTTTTCGATATTTATTTAAGAATATGGGCAATGAAACTTATATCATTCGAAAGGTACTGCGCCCTATATGTGCAGAATCATTTTAGATTTTAAATTTATGACCTGTGACCCGAAATATTAACGTTGAAAGTTTGTATTATTTTTAGTAAGGAATCTCAGGGCTAAGAAGAGGTAGAATAATGAATGAGGTATCAAATGAAAGATCTGCATTTTAGATTGGTGACCTTCGACCTGCATAATGAGCGTAAAGAGAGCATTTATGAAATAAAAGCCAAACTGTAACAAGTGGAAGAATATAATGTAAGAGGAAATTTTAGACATTGATAAGGTGTGCAAGAAACACTTCCAACATTTTGCGACATCTCTTACGGATACCCGTAAGTGAATACTCCAAGAGTGTATATATATTCACCCTTATTCTTGAATCCGCGTCGAGTAAATGTCGTCATCGAAAGCTCACTTTCACCAATGAATCGTCATCGAAGATCATTTCGACGATCAAAAATTTTGAAATTTATTTGACGACGTTTGCTCAATAATTGAGTGAACAATCACTGCAGATCTCGACGTCGAAATTGAGTTTTAAAAATAGAACAATTTTGTTTCGGCAACTTTTTGAGAGCGTTCAATAATAAGGGTAATTGTGATGGTGAAATTGCTTACAAATAGTAAAGTCTGAAAAAGTTCCGTTATTTTGACATACAAATTGTAGTGATATATCGAAAACTACTGATGTTCTCGGCACAACGTATTTTTGTATGAAAAGTCATTGATTGAGGAAAGTAACGGTATACGAAAGCTTTCTTGGTAATATTTTCCACGGATATTATGTTGAAAAAATTCCCTTAAAATGACATTAAAATTATTTAGATATCTCGAAATATTTATATCTTCTCAGTACAACGTATTTCCTTGAAGCAGGGCCATCGCCTCAGAATGAGAAGAAACTATTGAAATTTCAAGTATTGAATTTGCAAGCAAATATCTCAGCCATTTTTTAATCGATTTTCAATAAATTTTCTTTGTCTGAGAGATCAATTAAATGACTGGGGAAATAAGAAAAGTTTCATCGTTATCACACCAATTCAATGTTTTATATGGTTTAAAAAAACCTCTAAAATATTAAGTTTTTGCTCAAAAATGGGTGCACCTATCAAGATTTCTCCCAGATACAAATTCGGATTATATTGTTAACCACATATCAAATAAATTAAACATAACAGCGTCTCAATTTAAATGTTTTCCTCTCATCAAAAAAGATGCCGACATGAGTAATAGATCTTATGTTAATTTTAAACTTGGTTATCCGGCTCAATATATCGACCGAATCATGGATGCCTCGGCATGGCCTTATAATGTCAGAGTAAAAAATTTTATAAATAAACCATTGCCAAAAAACTCAGAAATCAAAATCGGCTCCCTAGATCAAATGACGCTAGACCAAATGACAACAACATGATTTCACCTACTTCTAATCTTCTTACTTGTTATCACAATATTGGGATAAAAAATTTGTATCAAATCGGGAGGCTGTGTTTTTATTAGAAAATTTTCTGAAAATTAAAAAATTTTTTCCTAAAAATTCATATAAAAAAAAATATTCGAATTTAATTAAGTTTTGCTGCTGATTGCTATCAACCCTTTCTCCCGTTGCTGAACTTACACAACAACTACACTGTAAGCACCATAAAGCCATACTCGGTCCACCGCATGGACTCGAAGTCCAAAAGATCCGCTCATGAGCGAAAGAAAGTGAAAAAGCCTCCGGATAAGGATACTCCTACTAGCCAAGTTTCGTCTACTGATTCCCGTGTGGACGCTTCGGCTACCGCTGAAAACATGAATTCTGCTAATATTTCTAATCTACCTGCTGTCTCTGCTCCTAATTCTTCTACTGTCGCTGTCCCGAGCACTGAAGCTACTTCTTATCGTCCTGCTATGAACTATACTCCACAAGTTCTGGAAAATATAAAACTTCCTCCTGGATGCTCACTCATCAATACAACATCAGCTACCGCTGAAGACAAGAGTTCTCTAACGCATCTAATTATTATTCGCCTGCTGCTGCTGCTGCTGCTAATCCTTCCGCTTTCGCGGTCACTGGTACTGATGCTTCTACTTATCGTTCGGCAATGAACTACTATCCACAAGTTCTGGAAAACATAAAACTTCCACTTGGATGCTCTTCACTCAACAACACAATACCTGCTGGAAATGAACACCCAGTCACACAGACTGCATTACAGTTTGAATCATCACAGTCACCGCTACAAACATTTTTTGATCATCAACCTCCTCTTTCCAATTCAACAAGTGATCTCATGGAATTCGAATCGACACCGTCACCAAAAACGCATAACACAGCGGAATCACTGCTTACTCAACGTGGCCCACTGAAAAGAGTAAAACATAGTGACGGAAGCTCCGAACCAAAAAAATAAGGTACCACTAAGTAGCCAAAATAATTTAAATAACAGTAGCTATAGTCAAACCTCAAATAGATTTGCCATTTTAGGAAATTTAGACAACGATAATAATGTATATGTCAATAATACTAGCTTAAACAATAAGTCTCAAACTTCTACTGCTAACGGTGGGGTGCCATCAACAAAAAAATCTAGCTGTCCGCCTATTTTTCTATACAATGTTAATGTTAAAAACTTAATACACCAGCTTGGTGCAATAGAACCAAAGATATCCTTTAAAATTAAAAACATAAACAAATACAAAAGCAAGTTATTCTTAGAGGATGACTCAGCATACTCTGAGATGATGGCTTTCCTTAATGAAAAAAAAATTGATTCATATTCGTTTACTCCAAAAAACCAAAGACAACTGACTTTAGTTTTGCGAGGCATGTACTACTCAACTGATCTGTCTGAGATCAAAGAGGCTCTTGATGAAATTGTACCCGAAACAGTTAGTAAGGTAGCAAAACTTTCAACCCCCTTCTCAATTAAAAACAATATTGACACAGGTCTCTTCCTTGTATCACTTCATCCTGGGAAAAAACTGGGCAACATCAGTCATATACGATACCTGTTGAGTCAGACAGTCAGCTGGGAGTCTCCAAAAAATAAAAAAAGAGAAATTCAATGTAAACACTGCCAACACTGGGGGCATATCTCTCGAAATTGCAACAGGCAATTTGTTTGTATAAAATGTAGTGAACATCATGCTCCTGGGGAATGTCCTCTGAATCAGATCGAAAAACCAAATCCATTTTGCAATAACTGCAAAAAGTTTGGTCACCCTGCAAATTGGAGAGGATGCGAAGTATTCCAAAAATTTTTAGCAATCAAAAACAAAAAGCTGAAAGACGCAGTTGATATGAAAAAAGCTGCAAGCCATAACACTGTACAAGCTATCACTGAATCTGGACTTTTCAATCCAAAACAATCTTTTGCAAGCCTTTTCAATCCTCAGGGTGACCAAACTATTTCAAAACAAATCTCATCTAGATCAAACTTCAGGCCACCAATAATAGAAGAATTTCTCAAGCTATCCCAATTCTTTTTAGTCCCTGAGCAACTAACATTAGAGCAAAAAATTCAAAAATTTATGAATAATTATAAAAATTTACCCGTTGAACAAGCAAAATCACAATTTATAGAAAGAACTATTAGCCCAAATCAAAAACTCATATGGTCCGTAATGACATTAATTTTCTCACTTTTAACGTTAGATCATTAGTTGACACGAGTCGAAAAATTGATCTTTTAAAACTTCTTCAAACTCAAAACATAGATTTTGGTTTTATTCAAGAATGTCATTTAAAAAATCCAAATGTATTTTTAGAAGAATTTGATTTTATTTACGACAATTCTCCCATTGGTGTAGCTATTGCCTTGAAAAAAACTTCACATATTCTCGGGTCTCAATTCAAGGAGTGCGTTTTCCGCACTGCTTTATCAAATTAAGTTTGTCCGGGCTCGGCTTACATAAATCCTTTTTACTAGGTTCCATTTACATTCCATGTAACTTTTCGTCTGCACATTTATATTCAGGTCTATGCGAAATTCTGAAATTCTCGAAAAATTTTGAAGGTACTATAATAGGTGGGGACTTCAACTCAAGAAACCCTATTTGGGGTGATAATTTTGAGAATAATAATGGTAAAATTTTCTTAAACTGGTTGCAAACTTACGCTCTGGACTTCATCCGAATTTCGGACAGCAGGCCTTCTTTTCCTTCTGCTGGTTCCTTTCTTGACCACTTCCTAGTAAGCGCGAATCTCATTGACTTAATCAACCCAAACTTTTCTATTACAAGCTTCGCAACTTTTTCTGATCACTTCCCAATACGGTTTAGAATCAAGCTCAATGATGTTGAGTTCATTAGCAAGAGCCCTCGTTTTTTAACCTCATATAAAAAAACTAATTGGTCCAACTTCAGCCGGGACTTAGAAGCCGCACTAACCGAAATCTTCCCGTCAAACAACATAAATTTGCAAAACTCTGAAATAGATGATTATATTGACAATTTTACATCAGTAATTAACTCTACGGTCTCTATGTTATGTCGGAAAACGTGCGCAAACTCTTCAAAATTAAACACTCTTGGCAAAAAAATTTAAAAAAACTATATCATAGGAATTTTAACAGGACTAGTGATGAATATAAGCTTTTATCGAACCAAATTCAACTCCTCAAGGTGATCATAAAAGAGCAAGTTCAATTAGAACAAGCCAATGAGTTTAAAACAAAACTAGAGCGCATCAAGCCTGGCCCCAGAGCTTACAAGCAAATTTACAAAATTGTCAGTAACAAAAAAAAAATCACAATGCTCATCGATTTCCTCTAACGGTATTGTCATCCAAGATGACAACGACAAACTTGAAGCGTTTCGCCAACATTTTGAAAAAATTTATTCAGAATTTATTCTACAAAGATCGGATCTACTCGACATAAAATCCTCAGTTTCAGCCAGCTTATCTGGCCTGCCCTCATCAATTTTTCATTTTAGTGAGTACTTTAATTCTCTTGATAATACTGATGGATTTCATTTTATTAAATCTGATACCATCAAAATAATTCTAAAAAACCTTAACAATAAAAAATCATCCGGACCAGACAAAATTTCAAACTTTATCATAAAAAAATGTCCGCCCACAGCACTTAATTTTTTAACTATTTTATATAACAATTGCATAAATAATGGTTACTTCCCGAAGAAATGGAAGATAGCTAACATAATTCCAATAAAAAAAAACCGGATAATATAGATTTAAATAATTTTCGACCTATATCAATGCTCTCTAATCTAGGAAAGATTTTCGAACATATTCTAAAACTAAAAATGGAATTAAGCCTTGGAGATGATTATATTCCCCCCTTACAATTTGGTTTCAAAAAAGAACACTCTACGGCTCATGCATTACTACTTTTCCATGACCAAATTATCCGTAACTTGCGTCAAAAGAAGTGCACAGTCGCGGTGTCCTTAGATATCGAAAAAGCATTCGACAGAGCCTTCCAGGACGGTATACTTTTTAAACTCATAAACCTAGGTTTCGATCCGTACTTATTAAAACTATTTCGAAGTTTTTTTTCCGATCGCAACTTCTGCGTCCTAATCAATAACTTAGTCTCTAAACCCAGCTTAGTTAAGAGCGGCGTTCCTCAGGGTTCAGTGCTGGCCCCCCATTTTTTTAATATTTTTATCCACGATTTTCCACATGTCATGTCTGACTCAAGGGGCATCTTATATGCTGATGATTGCCTTGTTTTTGCTCACCATGAATCTTTTCTTTCCGCCTTAAACAAGGTCTCTAGACATCTTCAAATTATCAACAATTTTTACACTGACTGGGGTTTCCGAATTAATGCTTTCAAATCAGAGGCTATATGCATAAGAAATGCATCTGGCAAATGTAGAAGAACGGTTACACCAGAAAGCAAAAATTTGAAACTTTTTCTTAACGGCTCAGAAATAATTTTCAAAAATAACATCAAATACCTTGGCGTAGAATTTAATAACCTGCTCAAGTTTAATAAACACGCAAGGTTGAATCTAAAGAAAGCTCACAATTTAACTGGTATGTTTGCTAAACTTCTAAACAACAAATATTTAAGTCAAGACACGAAACTTCTGATTTATAAAGTAAGCATCCGCTCTGTTTTATTATACGCATTTCCAATTTGGTTTTCTATCACGCCTTCAGTTGCAAAAGAATTGGAAATTCTAGAACGAAATATTTTAAGACGCTGCGTAAATAAAAATTTTGAATCCTTTGCTAAACGATTTTCAAATAAATACATTTATAGGAAAGCCATGATAAATCCTTTATGTCGCTATGCTTTACATCTACAAAAAAAATTTGTAAATAGACTTCCTTTTCATAATAACGACTTATTAAGGGATATCTTTGATTTCCAAAAACAGTTCAACTGGTCGTCTGTTAACTACCTATCACCAATTGGCATCTTAAATGAATTAATTGAAACTGATCTTGATTTTGACACCCAACTGCTACCAGATTTTTATGATAAATCTCTTCCCAACACCCACAGGGGCTAAATATTAAAAAAAAAAAAGTTCGTTCTCTATTTTACTCATACATAAAATGTAACGTTTATTTGTATTCAATGTTCCTCATTCAAATGTATAAAAAAAAAATTATTGTTCTTAATCTTCACTATTACATAAATTGTAACGTTATTACAATACTATTATTTTAAATGTAAAAAAAAAAAAAAAAACAAACAAACAACCCTTGGTGGATGATTTTAGCTTTAAGTGTAGTTTTAAGTGTTTTGTTTAGTTTGTAAGTATATATAATAGAGACAACACGTCTCTATGATACAAACTTATGCCGGGAGCAAGCATTATATCATTACATTCATGACAAATAACACAATCATATGTATCTTCCATTTTATATAAGCAAGCTGCCTCACTCATTTCTCACTCCTAGAATAACACTTTCATAGTTCTAAATTATCTTATTAAAATTATTTCTAAGTAATGACTGAATTGTAATAGAAAAAAAAGTCTCAATAAAATTAATTAATTAATTAATTATCACAATATTGGTGGCTTACGAACGAAAGCTACAAATTTTTTATTATTTTCTTCTTCGCTTCAGCATGACGTTATTGCGCTGACCGAAACATGGCTATCAGATAAGTTCAACAACGCTGAATACTTCAATTTAAATTAGTACAATGTCTTTAGAAAAGATCAATGCCCCCTCTCAACTGGACTTAGAAGAGGAGGTGGGGTTTTAATGGCTGTCCGCTCTGCAATTTCCTGTACGCAGATTGATTTGCCTTTTTCGAGTACACATCATAGTTTGGATCAGTTAATTGTAATATTAAACTTACATAATTATCATGAAATTTTCTTTATATTAAGTTATATACCACCTAGCAGTGCTCTTGATTTGTACAAAACACATTTAGATAACTGTATTAGTATTTTAAATAATCTTAAAGATAATCAGCATGTAATTATTATGGGTGATTTCAATCTCCCCGATATAAACTGGATTTATGATGACGATTTGCATTATTGGCTACCTTACAATGTTACTAGCACATGTGAGAGCGAGGTAGTTGATAATCTGGCAGAATTTAATATTCGCCAAATAAATGGTATTCAAAATAGTTTAAATCGCACTCTGGATCTGGTTTTCGTTGACAGTGAATTGAATGCGGATGTCAACTGCCTAAGCTCTCCATCCTTGCATAACTCAAATCATCACAATGCATTATGCCTTAGTGCTAAGTTCTATAATTATATGAAACCAGTAAATGAAAATAGTCTTAGTTTTGATTTTGCTAAAGGCGATTTTCTTAGGATTTCAAATCTCTTGAGCGCAGTCAATTGGTTGTCAGTCTTAAGCAATAATAATAATAATCTTTTAGTTAATTATTATTTTTTTTTGAACAAGCTTAATGAAGCTATCCATCTATATATTCCTAAAGTTTCATTAAGGAATTCTTCTAAACCAATATGGTTCAATAAAGAACTAATTAATTTAAATAATAAGAAAAATAAAGCATATAAACTCTATAGGAAATCTGATAACAATTCAATTCTTCTAAATAACTATCGATCTCTTCAAAGAAAATTTGATTTTTTAAATAAATTCTTATACAAAAGTTATATCTATCAGATTGAACGCCAGCTCAAAAATAACAGCAAAAGTTTTTGGCATTTTATTAACAGCAAAAAAAGTCAACGGGTATTCCAAATACCATAAATTATAAGGGTAATACAACATCCAACCCCCTTTCGATATGCAATCTTTTCGCAGAATTTTTCAAATCAGTTTATATTTCGTCTGATATTATCTCAGATACTTACGCTTACTCATCTGTAAATTCACCTTTATTAATAGGTAGCCTAAATCTTAGCTTACTAGAAGTTTCCGAAGGCTTAAAACAATTGAATCAGGATAAACAGTCTGGGATAGACGGTTTTCCACCCATACTCTTAAAAAATTGCGCTGACTCGTTAGCTTTACCTCTTATGATGATCTTCAATCAGTCACTTAAGGAAGGCAAATTTTTAGATAGTTGGAAAACCACCTTTATTATACCGATTCATAAATCTGGTTCAAAGAATGAGGTTACTAACTATCGCCCAATTTGTAAATTATCTACCATTCCGAAACTTTTTGAAAAATTAGTCTACAACAGACTTACTTTTTTAGTGAAGGAGTTAATATCACCGTTTCAGCATGGCTTCTTTCAAGAAAGGTCTACAACTACAAATTTAGCAATATTTACAAAATATATTTTAAACTGTTTTGAGAATGGATATCAATGTGACGTTATATTCACGGACTTTTCAAAAGCATTTGACAGTGTTCATCATGACTTACTGTTAAAAAACTCAAATTCATTGGATTTCACTCTAATTTACTTAAGTGGTTCAAATCATACCTTATTGGTCGTACTCAATTTGTTCGTATTAATAATTTCCAATCTAATGCGATAATGGTCTCTTCTGGTGTCCCGCAGGGTAGCCACCTAGGACCACTTCTGTTTTTATTATTTATAAACGATATTCCCAAAATGTTGACTTTTTCTCAATGTTTAATGTACGCCGATGACACAAAAATTTTTTCTGTTATTAAAGATACAAATGATAGTAAAAATATGGAGAGGGATCTGTCCCAACTATCTTCTTGGTGCAGTAGCAATTTATTGCCCCTCAATTTATCTAAATGCCAAAGCATGACATTTTGCCGAAGTAATTCTCCTGCATTTTACCCTTATAAGCTGGGAAATACGACTTTGTTAAGAATAACTGAGAAAAAAGATCTTGGAGTAATTTTTGATATCAAACTCACATTTTCAAGTCACATTGACTATATTGTTGCAAAGGCCAATGGTATGTTAGGTTTTATAATCAGGAACTCTAAAGACCTTTGTGATCTTTTTTCTCTTAAAGCTTTATATTTTGCCTATGTAAGGTCTATTTTAGAATATTGTTGCATAATATGGGATCCCTTTTATGCATGTGCTTCTAACAGAATCGAGAAAATTCAGAGACGTTTTACGAGATTTGCAATAAGTCGCTTGAGATGGAATATTGATATGCCTGAACATAGAGCTAGAAGGTTCCTTCTGGGAATACAATCTTTAGTCATCCGGCGTAAATATTTTGCTATTATGTTTGTGAGAGATATAATTTGCTTTGATATTAATTGTTCGTTTCTACTTTATCAAATTTCTTTTCACATACCTTCTCGTGTTCTAAGGGCTCAAAATTTATTTTATGAACCTTTTCATAGAGTGAATTACTGCATGAATGAACCTTTAACACGTTGCTTAAGACTGGCAAACTCTGTGTGCCAAGATATAGATTTTAATCTTGGTTTAAGTAGAGATGTGTTTAAAAATTCCTTGCTTTTATATTTTAACAGTATATATTATAACTCTAGAGAATAACTTTAATTTGTATCTAATTGATGAATTCACTTTAGTGATTTAGTGTATTTAAGTAATCAGTAAGAGATATTTATGCTCTGTTTGATGAAGATGAATTAAATAAATAAATAAATAAAAAATAGGCGGTTTTGTTTTTGTAATTGTTTTTTTTTTTTCTTATAAAATTTTATTTTTTCACACTCTTTCATATAACATATCATTTATTAGCAAAAATTGCTTCATTTTGACACATAATTCAATGTTCATTAAATGAAAATTAAATTTTTCAAAATGTTGTTTTTATATTTTCTACAAAGCTCTACAGCTTAAAAAATAATTTCTGTGAATAAATTTTTCAAATATTTTAAACCACTCCAAAGTTATATTCACAAATCTATGTTTTAAGCCAATTCGTTATCTAAAAAATTAGCCGTAGGAGAAACATTTCTTCCGTTTTTCTGAACCGATTTTGATAATTTTTTAAATAAATTAGAGTAGGGAGAAGAAGTTCGCCGAATAGTTATGTGACCTATGTATGACCTGAAATATGAGCATATTTCTGAAGAAAAACCTAAACTATTAGAAATGGAAGAACATGGCGTAGGTGGAAATTTTAGATATTAATACAGTGTAGGAAAAACATTTTTCACTATCTCTTACGGATACCCTACAATAAGCATTTTTTATAGAACACTTTTTTATTTTGCAAATAGTAAATTCTGAAAAATTTTGCTTTAAAAAGTTATGACGATATCTCGAAAACTGTTGCTTTCTCTCGAAACTTAAGATTTTCTTAGTACAACACATTTTCTTAAGGCAAGGTCAATGCCTCAGAATGAGAAAAGCGATTGAAATTTCAGAAAGTTGGTCGAATTTCGATCACAGGCGATATTAGTAATACTAAAATGTTGTTTTGCTAAAAACGTCTGTTTATTTCAGACTCTGCAAATTAAAAAAAAATTCGGAACCTTGTATATGTATTGGTTTCTGTAATGCAAAAAGTAAAAAAAAGAAACTTCATGCATATAAAAAAATATTCAAAAGAAAAGTAACGATTGCACGCATTCAAAGGCGCCACAATTGCTTTAATGGCAATTCAACACCGGGATACACTATCCCAGTGTATGAATACTTTAAATATGAAAATCATCGCCGAAAATTTTATATATAATGTTTTATTGTAAAAAAAATACGTAAAACGTGAATTAAATTTATTTGAGCAAGAAAGAGAAAAATAACTTATCTAGACAAACCACTAACGGGAAGTACAAGCCGGGGTAGATATCAAACCCACACGAGCATCACGTTTTCACTCCGTCACAGTAAGCAAGAAACTAAAGGGTCTCGCGACCTAGCCCTATTGTTAGAACTTTAAATTTAATTATGGTAAAAGTCGTCAGTCGATAACGTCATTGGCTAACTTAGAAACGCAGTTCGAAGTTTACCTGAGGTAGATATCTAATCCGGTTTATAGTTCTAGGGTTAAATATGAAATATGCAAATACAAGTAAAATCCCAAAAATTAAAAAAAAAAAATTGATATCGTTAATTTTTTCTTCCGCATAAATTTAAATAAAACTAATATAAGAAAGCCGTTAGACCAAAATACATGAAATATTAAAACTGCATAGGATTAGAAATCAAAAGAAAGTGTTTGCAGTTACACTCAAGTAAAGCATATACTCATATTTTGTAAAGCATATATTTAATTATATTAGTAAGATTTGTTTTGTTATTGTTTCTATTTAAAATAAAACACTGAACTTTAAAAAAGAAGAAAAAATGGGAAAATGTTAAGGATAAAACGGGAAAAACTTATTGAAATGCATCAACAAAAATGGAATGATCTCTCCCAAAACCTGGCAACACTGGTTGGAAGTGTCGCAAAGTTGACAGTTCTTGCATTACGTGGAGAGAAGCAACACGTGTTTTTTTGTCACTGCTGTAATTTTCTGGCATTGTTACACAAGGATTACGTAACTTTAATTTACAATTTTAAATATTGTAGTAAATTCGAAAGATTTTATGAAAGTTAAATAGCATTTTCTTATAGTGCATAAACAATTAAATAAAATTAAAAATTGTCTATTTTGGTCCAATACATCTTACCATCTTAGCGGTAGCATGATTGTACGCTAGGGCGTTTCAAAAAAAAAAATTTCCAACTCTTGAAGCGGAATATTAAAGTTTGTGATTTAAGAGAATTTCGAAAATTTTTTTGGATTTTTTGAAGAAGGGTACGTGGTCGCTGAAATCGATTTTATCAAAAAAATGAGGTTATGGAGAAAAATTTTTAATATTAATTTTTGCTGGTGCTTTTTCTTCATAAAACTAAACAATTCTCTTCTTAATGATCCGATCCCACGACAAAAAAATGATTGATGTGAAAAATTATTATATTAAGGACCACTTTGATAGTCTTAAAAGTACAAAATTATGTTTTTATAGATTTCAAACCTCAATAACTTTAAAAGTTTTCAACATTTTTTCAAGATGAAAAATGCGTTAGAAAGGTCTTTAAATTACCTTTCATTCGGTATGTAGGTTTCTTTTCACTTGCGGGAGAAATATAAGAAAAAAATTTAAGTTTGAGAAAATTTTTTTTATTTTTCAAATTTTATAAAAATTAAAAGAATTTCATTAAGTTTCGTTCTTGGTTAAGTAAAAAAAAAAACATTTAATATACATTGTTTTAATAAAAATATCAAAAATTCAATTCATCAATATATTTTTATTTCCATTTAAAATCAAAAGATATTAAAAAAACAAATTCATGTTATTTAATGAACAAATTAAAATTAAAAATTAAATTTGTATCTAAAATCACAATATATAAAACATTAAATGTGGAAGAAAACATGTATCAACAAAAAATTCCATTTTTATTTTATACAAAATCGAGAAAAGTATGATGCAGCTCTCATTTGAGCGCTATTTTTTGGATCCAAACTCAATAGCCTTATAAGCACTATTTTTTTTGAAGGTAACTCATGATCCGGAATTTTTTCAGTACTTTTACCAAGCAGCCAAAACTGTTTGCGGTACTGTGTTTTTTTAACATCTGTAGAAATTTGTAGAGGAGAATTGTTGCTTAAATTAAGAAAACAGTTTTATAAATATTTTACTTACCCATTCTTTGATTATTTTCTTTATACTTCGTTCACTTGGTTGTTTTAATTAAAGAAACCGTATTTTAAGCAGCTGAATCTGCAATTTTATTTATTTAATAAGAAATACAATTCAAGACTTAATACTTCTGACACTTGTATTTTATTTTTTTTATAGAATACAAAAAAGAAAATGAATAAGCAATCGCCAATGACATTTACACATTCGACGTGTTGTGTTGTATTTTTAGGGAGCTTTGTCTTTTAGTATTGCATTTTTTGCGGCGAAAAACTGTAACCATACTTTTCTCGATTTTGTATAAAATAATAAATTTGTAAAAATAAATGGAATTTTTTGTTGATACATGTTTTCTTCCACATTTAATGTTTTATATATTGTGATTTTAGATACAAATTTAATTTTTAATTTTAATTTGTTCATTATATAACATGGATTTTTTTTTTTTAATATCTTTTGATTTTGTATGGAAATAAAAATATATTGATGAATTGAATTTTTGATATTTTTATTAAAACAATGTATATTAAATGTTTTTTTTTACTTAACCAAGAATGAAACTTAATGAAATTCTTTTAATTTTTATAAAATTTGAAAAATAAAAAAAAATTTTCTCAAACTTAAAGTTTTTTCTTATATTTCTCCCGCAAGTGAAAAGAAACCTATATACCGAATGAAAGGTAATTTAAAGACCTTTCTAACGCATTTTTCATCTTGAAAAAATGTTGAAAACTTTTATAATTATTGAGGTTTGAAATCTATAAAAACATAATTTTGTACTTTTAAAACTATCAAAGTGGTCCTTAATATAATAATTTTTCACATCAATCATATTTTTGTCGTGGGATCGGATCATTAAGAAGAGAATTGTTTAGTTTTATGAAGAAAAAGCACCAGCAATAATTAATATTAAAATTTTTTCTCCATAACCTCATTTTTTTGATAAAATCGATTTCAGCGACCACGTACCCATCTTCAAAAAATCCAAAAAAAATTTCAAAATTCTCTTAAATCACAAACTTCAATATTCCGCTTCAAGAGTTGGAAAAATCAGAAAAAACGTCTTTTGTGAAACGCCCTATTGTACGCTCAAAAAATGTTGGTTCTATGCTAGCAAAACAACTGATTTAGGCAGTGTTGCCAGATGCCTTCCACCATTTACCCCTAGATTGGATTTCAAATCCCCCTAAAATTCCCCTAAACTTTTTTTTAGAAAAACATACAAAAATTTCATACGGGCCAACTGAAAATTAGTGGAACTGCAATGCAAGCCTATGTTTTTAAAGGGCTGAGCTGTTGGACGTATTTTACAAGGGCAGAAAGTTGCTTCAAAGTTCTCAATTGTCCAATGTGAAAATTACTTTAAAATTAAGTCTTAAGCGCTGATTATAATAGATGGAACGGAACGTTATAGAATGTTGAGAAATGTCACTTTACAATCTATTGCATGAGTTTCTTATGAGTTTGATTATAATAAGACGGAACGGAGTGGCACGTGACGTTGAGATCTATAGATTTTTGATTTTTCCGCTGCGTTCCATTACGTTTTGAGCAAAAACTTTATGTTGACAGATGCTACTACTAATTTTATTCTGCATTTGTTTTGTTTTCCGTATTTTTGATAAAACTTGATTGAATTCATGTTTTAAAATAATAAGAAAAGAAGAATTTATGGAATTTGTTTTGTAACAAAATATATTTTAGAAAAAAATTAACTCCTCTTTCGTTACTATTATAATCGCCACCCCGTTTGAAACCGTTTCGTCCCGCCACAATGACACTTGACTCCGTTCCGTTCCCTCTATTATAATCAGCGCTTTACTTTTAAAAGAAGGCTCCGCATCCTACTTTTTGATATATTTTTGGGCATATCTTTTTTTTCCCATACTTTTTTTTTTAAAAATTCAAAGAACCAAGGCATACGCCTTATACAAATATCGTTTGGCCTTTGACCTGAAAGGAAAAGGATAGATTAATAGAGGAAGAATTGATTGGAACCATACGTGAATTATTGATTAGGCGGAACAACCTTGAAAGACAATTTGAATTGCTACAACAGATGCCTTAATCTCGGCAAATTTTTACACCCCTCAGTTGCTTCTGTCCTTTAATTCAACATTTTCCACAATTTAGTTGCGGATTTTTTGTTTCAATAATTCTTAAATGTAGTAAAGAACAAAGAAAGCGAAAATAAACATGCCTGAATCCTGATTCGAACCGGGGTTGATAGTCTAGCGCACTCTTCACTAGATTACAAAGGCCGACTTGTTTTATTTTTAGTTTTTACACGGAATAAAATAATTGCAAGTAAAGCGCGAAGCTAGTTTGAAGTGAAGTGGGAAATGATTGGTAATTAATTTTAAGTGCTCACAATTCAGCTGTTTTTATAAATTGTTGCTGAAATACCCAAGAAGTCAAATATCTTGTTTTCTTAAATTTTTAAATTATTTTAAGGAAAAGTAAGAAAACTTTATTTCCAAAGGTCAATTTTGCAAATACCCCTAAAAAACCCCTAAAAACATTTCCATAAAATCTCCCATCTCCATAAAAAACCCCTTAAGATTCATTGCCCCTAAAATTCCACAACACAGTTAAAAATCCTCTAAATCAAGGGGGAAATCAAATAACCTGGCAAAACTGGATTCAGGTGATTTTTGACTTCTTCATTTGAAGTAAACGTTTTACCGTCTAAAACATTTTGTAGAGACCGGAACAAATAACAATCAAAAGGTGTCGGATTTGGAAAATATGACTGTGTATCGATCCAAGCTGCAAATCGCTGGTGAGTTATCAAACTTTTATGACATCACGCATTATCTACACCTTTTCTATTGATAATTTCTAACATTTTTTGTTAAAGGAGGCCGGTGGTTTAGCGCTCGAAAATTTAAGGTAATAAAATGTTTTTTATTCTTAAATATCATCCTAATATTTCTTATGATGTTTTTTTAAGTTTAAAATAATAAACAATGATATTTTAACCTTTAAGATATATTGTAACACTCATGTATCATAAAAAATATTTTCTTTTTCGATTAAAAAATTGTTGATCGTGTCCAAAATGACGCTTAATGAGACCCTCTCAAAGAAGAGGGTGCTCTAGATTTTGACGCTTCTGTTTATCTGAAAAATAAAAACCTAGAATATTATTAATCACTATGAGCGCAGCTATGGCTGGAACTAGAAATAAAAAAGTATTGAAAATTGAAAACATTCTGTGCATGGTGGGGATTGAAACAAGGTCATCTTGGCTAACAACAAACGCATGATACGACTACTTAAAAGAGGACACAGTTAAAAAAGAACCGATACTTTTAAGTTTAAACGATAATGACAAAAATGATAGAAGTAAGATACATAATTTGACAAAGCTAAATACAAGATTCACTATCGACCAATATAAGATTCACATACATATCTTACGTGCCTTGGGCACAGCATAATTTTGGCATAATTTTTTTTATGCTACCAGAGTAAAAATTTTCAAAATTTTCAAGTACTTATATGTAGAATTTGAAACTCTAAAGTCTATTTCACCAAACGTTTTTATTTTATTTAAATAAAATCTTTATTTTAAAATTACAAAACATATTCAATAGATATGTGAAATTGTTCATAAAACAAAAAACTATAACTGTGGGCATATCTGATTAGTTTTAAACCGACTAATTTTTGATTAAAAAACTGACAGTTTTCTGCTTAATTGGGTATCGAAGATTTCATGACACCTTCAATCCAAGATGAATATTTCGCTACATTCGTGTAGACAGCTCTATTATAATAGTTGAAAGAGCCAGTGTAAATTCCAACCAACTGAGTTGCTGCGGGCCAACCTATGAGCAGACCACTACCAATGTCCAAAGGTGCCGGTGAATTTTGTGTAGTACTCCAAGGTTTTGTGCAGTATTGCAAATATTCATCATATACTTGGCCTAATTCGGTTTTACATGTAGATGCGTTCAAAATGTTAAACATACCATAAACCATTTCATTTGTATAACTATCAGAATTTAAAAAGGATGCTACTGGTGTTGTTGTTACACCTCCGCCATAGATACTTGAATTGCCATAGCCAGGCAAAACGGCAAGTTGGTTGGGAGAAATATATGCCCCATTGTGGATATCAACTTTATTCACAGTATCGCTAAAAATCAACCTTACTGGCAATTCGATAAGAGCGATATCATCGTAATGCGTGGGATGCACATGGACTGCATCTCTATTGACAACGACAGAGAAGCTACCATTTGTTTTGGTCAGAAGATAACGTTGGAAGCTGACTGATATCACTTCAAAGCTGCTGATGCAATTGGCCGCTGTTACAATCCAAAACGGATTCAGAACCGAACCAGCACAAAAGGAAAATTTGTTATTGTAGTCTTCGATTACAACATGATGTGGAAAGCGACGCAAAGTATCAGCAGAGATACCACCAGTCATACGTCCTTGAGGTGCAGATGAACCCTGAATTGGAGTCACCACCAGGATAGCGCTAAAGCTCAAAATTAGTCTGGTCCACAACATTTTCGAGTGTAGCTAGAGTATGAATTTGTTACTGCCAGAGAACAGAGATTTGACAGCTATTTATATCTAAAACTGAAAGGGATTTGTTATCTTGAGTTGAATAAGAACTCAATAAACCAAAACTAATTTCTATGCTTAGCAATTAAAGTTTTAGTAGCTCATAATATAATATCTTTTGATAACAAGACGGGTTAATATTATCTTTACAGATATCACAATGCCACATTTATCAGATTTTTTTAGCAACTATTATTTTCTGATGCTGCAGCTGCTGGGTGTCACGTGAAGTTTTATGTTCCGTACGGTGAAGTTATTGGAAGATACTGGTGATGTAACTGACCGTCCGAAATCCGGCCGTTTACGCCACAGACAATCAAAGCCGAATTCACCGTAATCAGCTAAGCAAATAGAAAATCTTGTCGCGGAAGATATAAGGAGTCGGCTATAAAGTTGTTACCAAGCTTCACTTTTGCGAAAAATGAGTGAAAACTTCGAAAAAAGTGTATCAAGCGGACGTTTTAAGGAACGTTGTGAAGCCCCTCCCTCAACAAGATATTGTTTGCAAACAAACCGTCGACCTTTCAACAAGACTGGAAGGTAAATGGGGTCATTTCGAATAAGTTGTACTACAATTTATAGCTATTGAGTGACCCAACAAAAACTGTCGAAAAATACTTATTCGTTTTCATTTGTAACAAAAAAGCCTTGTATTAGTACATTTGCAGATACTAGGTATAAGCCCCGGCTACGTTTTATATATATAGCAATACTGATGCGTAAAATATTAGGTCCATTCATTAATTGTATTGAATTTTATGAAGGATTTGCTATTTTGATGGGAGTCAGGTGTAGTGTCCATTCGATTTTGCCAAATTTCATACATAGAGTGCATATGAAAAATTGCAGCTTTTGTGCAAAATTAACAATCATTAAATATCTTTTCCCTGAGTAGCTTTGTATTGTAAGTAGGCGTGGTTTTCATTCAATTTATTTTATTTTCAACCTTATTCTTTATAGTTTTGATAGAAGTTTACAAATAGAATTTTGTATTTTACAAATACAATAATGTTTTTACAGTAAAATGCTATACTTTAAAAAAAAAACAAAAACGCATATATTCATAAAAAAAGCTTTATTTATACTTACAAAAACAAAAACATTTTAATAAAGTTAAAAAGTTAAGTAACGAAAACAATAAAAAAAAATTAAACAACGTATTAAAAAAAATTTTGGTGGCCGTAGCCTAGTGGGTAGAGTGCGTGGCCCCTAAGCTAAAGAATCGCGGTAGCCCTGGTTCAATTCCAGCTCAGACAAAAAATTTTTTCAATTGAATTAATTTTTCTGTACGGTCGTCACCTCTCTGCAGACAATGGCAAACCTCAGAGAGTAAAAATTGTCATGTAAAGCTTCTTGAAAACATAAGCCGTTCAGAGTCGGCACGTAGTTCTCGGTCACTTGTGATCAAACATTTAATAACACGCACAAAACAACTGATCAATAGAAGCTAGGTCAAAGTCCTTCCAATTGCTAAAATGGTCAGTTTATTTATTTATTTATTAAAAAAATTATGATTTAAAAAGTTACTATTAGGTTTGTGACATGGTGCAAGAAATCAAGATGTAAGTGTCGTTTGCTAAAACTGTCATACTTGTGAATGAGTGAAAGAGACAGAAAAGTTGTATGGTTTGACAACTTAAGTGTTGGTTTTTACAACAAAAATTAAAATTCACTGTCACCTTGTTTTCTTATACAATGGGTTTGTAACATACATAAGTCTTAAAGTCCTTAACATAGTCTTATTATTTCAATCACATGCAGTTTAATTTTTCAGTTTGTATATGGTATATTTGTTAACACTAGTATAGCCTGTGTCCGAAATTCGACCAACTTTCTGAAATTTCAATCGTTTTTTCTCATTCTGAGGCGATTAACTTGCTTTAAGAAAACGTGTTGTACTAAGAAAATCTTGAGTTTCAAATTAACGCAATAATTTTGATTCCAAATAGCCGAAATTTTTTAAAAATATTATCTTAAAAACATTACTAAAAAAACTCCGTACAGCGTTCTTTTTCACAACCAGGAATTTTCATACAAAAATACGTTGTCATGAGAAAAGATATAGTTTTCGAGATAACGTCATAACTTTGATGTCAAAATAAAGCGAATTTTCAGAATTTACTATTTGAATAAATTTGGACGCGAAAATTTCACCATCACAATACATATTCACACATGTTACATAAAAAAATGCTTAATGTAGGGTATCCGTAAGAAATAGCGAAAAATGTTTTTTGTTCATTGTATAAATGTCTTAAATTTCCTCTTACACCATGTTCTTCCATTTCTTATAGTTTAGGTTTTACTTCAGAAATATTCTTTCAACGCTTATATATCAGGTCAAAGGTCACAAAAATATTGGGTGAACTCCTTCTCCCTACTCTAATTTATTTAAAAAAAAATTACCGCAATAGCTTCAGAAACACGGAAGAACTGTTTCTCCTACGCCTATTTCTATATAATAACGAAATGGCTTAAAACATAGTTTTGTGTATATAACTTTAGAGTGGTTTGAAATATTTGAAAATTTTTTTCACAGAAATTATTTCTTGAGCTCTAGAACTTTGTAAAAAATGTAAAAACAACATTTTGAAAAATTGAATTTTCATCAAAAAAATCATAAGAGCTCATGAATTTCGAAGATAGAAACTGTTTATTGAATTATGTGTCAAAATGAGGCAATTTTTGCAAATAAATGATATGTCATATGGAAGAGTGTGAAAAAAGAAAATGTAATAAGAAAAAAAAAAGTACAACAAAAAAAGTTTGCCTTAGTTTTTGAGCAAAATCTAAATATTTTAGAGGTTTCTTAAAACAATATAAAACATTGAATTGATGGGATAACGGTTAATCTTTTCTTATTTCTCCAAAGTCATTTAATTGGTCTTTTAGACAAAGAAAATTCGTTGAAAATCGATTAAAAAATGGCTGAGATATTTGCTTGCAAATTCAAAACTTGAAATTTCAATAGGTTTTTCTCATTCTGGGGCGATGGCCTTGCTTCAAGGAAATACGTTGTACTGAGAAGATATAAATTTTTCGAGATATTTTAATAATTTTTATGTTATTTAAAGGGGATTTTTTATTTAACATAATATCCGTGGAAAATATTACCAGGAAAGCTTTCGTACACCGTTACTTTCCTCAACCAACTACTTTTCATACAAAAATACGTTTTACTGAGAACATCTATAGTTTTTGAGATATTGCTATAATTTATATGTCAAAGTAACGGAAATTTTTCAGACTTTACTATTTGTAAGAAATTTCACCATCACAATATATATTCACTCTTGTTGCACATAAAAATGCTTATTGTAGGGTGTCCGTAAGAGATGGCGCAAAATGTCGGAAGTTTTTTTTGCACACCTTATCAATATCTAAAATTACCTCTTACATTATATTCTTCCATCTGTTACAGTTTAGCTTTTATTTAATAAATGCTCTTTTTACGCTCATATTGCAGGTCGAAGGTACTGTGCAGCCAGATCTTTCATTTGATACCTCATTCATTATTCTACCTCTTCCTAGCCCTGAGATTCCTTAATAAAAATAATACAAATTTTCAACGTTAATATTTCAGGTCAGAGGTCATAAATTTAAAATCTAAAATGATTATGCACATAAGTTTCATTGCCCTTATTCTAAAATTAATATCGAAAAAGTGTACGACAACATTTGATGTTTGCCTATCAATATATAAGATTTCTATAGATTTATAAAAAATTGAATTTGAGAATTTTTTGGTGTTAAAATAATTTGCATTTTCTGGCGTTGTTTGATAACATTTTTTATAAGTTGGCACAAAAACATTCAAAGTTTACAAAGATATGAATTAAGATTGTGAGCTTTAGATCAAGTGAGTTTTCAAGAAGGCAACAACAACAACAACAACTCTGTATAGAGTCTATCACTTAGCTGACTAGACAGTCTGTTTCGGAAATCGCTACATATTCCTCATCAGTAGTCTTTTGAGTGATTAAGCTGTGATCAACTCACTGTTTAAACTAGCATATGAATGAACAGATCCTCTAATTCATTCTCATGAATTGTATGGCTGCTAATCATATGACATTTCAAAGCAGGAGGCCATTTTAGATCACCGCCATTAACTCTATCAAGGGTTGCCATCTGTTCAAGTTGCTTCTTCATTTATTTCAATATTCATTGGTGTTCGATTATTTGTCGAAATGCACCATAGAAATGAAACGAGTTTTTGCTTCGTCAGAAGCTAGTGTTCTAACTGAAAGGTGGCTATTTTCACAACCAAATGTCAGTTAGAACACTAGCTTCTGACGAAGCAAAAACTCGTTTCATTTCTATGGTGCATTTCGACAAATAATCGAACACCAATGAATATTGAAATAAATGAAGAAGCAACTTGAACAGATGGCAACCCTTGATAGAGTTAATGGCGGTGATCTAAAATGGCCTCCTGCTTTGAAATGTCATATGATTAGCAGCCATACAATTCATGAGAATGAATTAGAGGATCTGTTCATTCATATGCTAGTTTAAACAGTGAGTTGATCACAGCTTAATCACTCAAAAGACTACTGATGAGGAATATGTAGCGATTTCCGAAACAGACTGTCTAGTCAGCTAAGTGATAGACTCTATACAGAGTTGTTGTTGTTGTTGTTGCCTTCTTGAAAACTCACTTGATCTAAAGCTCACAATCTTAATTCATGTAATTATTCAATAGATCATAAAAATTAATTAAGTTTACAAAGATATTTTGATGAAGTGTTGCTTTCTTAAGGAAATTTTGCAATGTTGCTATTTTAAAGGAATATTACTATAAAAAGTTAAGGTAGGTAGATGTTAAAGTTTTTAAAATGTTAAGGTAGATGGTAAATGTTAAGATATTCAAGAGGTACCTCTTCACGATGCAAAAGTCACTGTTTGGTGCGGCGTTTGTGCTAAAATGCTCATTGGGCCGTTCTTTTTCGAAGATGATAATGGCCACAGAGTTACTGTCAATCAGGAGCGTTATCGCGATATGATAAACAATTTTTTCATGCCAATCGTTCGTCGAAAGCGTATCAGGCACTACTGGTTTCAACAAGACGGCGCGCCACCACACACAAGCCGCACTACAATCGATATTTTGAAGCAATTGTTCCCTGGCCGTTTGATGTCAAAAAATGGTGATTTCGATTGGCCGCCAAGATCACCATATTTAACGCCTCCAGACTTCTTTTTGTGGGGTTATTTGAAATCAAAGGTTTACGTCAACAAGCCAAAGACCCTAGAAGAGCTGAAAACCAACATCCGTCAAGAAATAACCGCCATTCCCATCGAAAAGTTGAAGAAAACCATGGAAAATGCTGCAAAACGGGCACAATATGTCGTAGAGGCCAATGGCGACCATTTACGAGATATCATATTCAAGAAATAATGTAAGCAAATCTACTTGAACCCAATAAAATGATATTCATGACGAATAGACAAAAAATTGTGGTTTCTTTGATTTATTTAAAAATAAAATGAGCGCTTCGAATGTTGGCAACCCTGTACTGTTCGCCTGTACAGTGCTCAAAATTACTGTAAAATACTGTACGTGTAACATCAGTGATCATGATCATAAATAGACTCAGAAGGTGATGCTGATCAGGAATATATATCGCTCATTTCCTTAAAGACCGTCATAACTCAAAAAATGTTTTTTTTTGCAGAAAATGCTTTTTTGCAGACTTTTCAATATCTGCACGCTAATAGTATGGGTAGGGATGGGTTTAAAAAAAATGAAAAATCGTCATTTATTACAAATCAGTACATCAATACAGTAAATTTTACTCGAAAGCAAGTTTATTTATATAAGTATACATAAGTTTACATAAAAAATGAAACAACATCTTTAAAAATTCATTGACCATTAATATATAATAATTAATATAAAATTGAATAGATGTTTTAATAAAAGTAAAAATTATTAGATTCTATTAGAGTTTAAAAATCATAAAAAAACTCTGACTTGAATTTGATTTCAAGGTTCTATTTTACTTCATGGTAATTTATTATCAAGATTGGAAATAACGCTTAATTTTTCAGTAAAAACTGCAGAATAGAATAATTTATTTTAACTGCAAAATAATCCAATTGAACTGCACTTGGCTGCAAACAGCATGAAACAAAGAACGCGAGAAAAGAAAACATTAAGAGTCACACACACTACATTATTGTTACAGTTTGACAGCAACAGCATTAACGTTGTACGCTTACACGACCCAAGTTCAGTTGAAATTAAATTTGAATCTGAACTTAAATTTTTAATAGTGAAATCGAAAGATTTTATGAAAATTAAATAGGATTTTCTTATAGTTCATAAATATTGAAATAAAATTAAAAATGGTCTATTTTGGTCCAATACCTTTCTGACGGTAGCATAATTGTAAGCTCATAAAATTTTGGTTCCTTGCTGGCAAAACAACTGATTCAGATGATTTTTGACTTCCTCATTTGAAGTAACCGTTTTACCGTCTAAAACATTTACGAAAAAATAATAATCAATAGGTGTCAGATTTGAAAAAAAGGACAATGTATCCATCCAGCTATAAAAAAGATAAGCTAGCGGATAACGCAAGCGTGGAGAAAAGCACTCCCCCAAGGGAAGGGGTCACACAAGAATCAGCGGTTAACGTGACAGTAGATGCTGACCGAGCGTCGACAAACGCACCTTCGACGGAGGGTGCGGAAGAGGTAGACCGGATGCTGGTAGGGTCGTCGGTGTATGGTATTGCTGACATATTCGATGAGGCAGAGAAGCAGCTTCCGGCAATCTGATTCGGATAATGGAGACTGAAATCCTCTATATATTTAACGTAGACCCCTGCCGCGATGGCTTAATTCTACGGTGCTCCAAAGCTTGGGACAAATATGAAGCGTCGGCCAACGCCTCTTCGGAATTCAAAAGATCCACAGAAACGTTCCCCTAATTCAACAGACCAACCTTTAACCATCAAATGGCTATAGAATTGTACTTGACTTGGTTATAAATAACCATAGGTCATTATCGGTATACTTACCAACAATTTAACCCATTTTTTGGCACGCAACTTTGCTCACACGATCAAAGAGGGGTAACTTTGTCATGAAAACTAGGAAGCGATACCTTTATGCAATAAATAAAAACCTATGGCACTGCTGCTATTTCATAAGGTTTCCTGATCATTTGTGGACACAACTCAGACTATTTAGGTTTCCCCGTCGCCTGTTCTCAAATTCCAAAGGTAACAGTATATTGATCCGGTAGTTGCTTACCTTCCTAACATTTACTGTTTGAAATAACGAGAGTTTAATCTACCATCATTCTCTTAGTAATTTAAGAGAGTTACCAACCCGAGCTTACCAACCTGAGCAATATAGCTCTTCAAGTTATATTGGATTGATCGTCCATCGAAAGCATATTACAATAACAATGTTATGATAGATTAATATCAAAACCATGCTTTCTCCAAGATTTGGCCCCAACAACCAAAGCTCAAAATAAATCTTTTTATTTTACAGATATCAGATGAACATTCAAGAGCCGTGCCTCAAGAATGAATTCATTTTGAGATCAATTCATGGGCCGTGCCACCACACAAGGTGTGAGAGGGCTTCGGCGATGAGTAATCCTTCAAAAATAATATCAGAGAACAGAATTAAATGAGCTCTGTTTAGTTTTAAACCATATAAGTCTGCTGGTCCTGATGGTATAGTTCCAGCCGCTCTACAACAGACGCCGTCCATTATCCTTTCATGGCTTTTTGTCATTTTCAAAGGTTGCCTTGAAATGACATACATACCATTAAAATGGAGGGAGGTAAAGGTAGTATTTATCTCTAAGGCGGGTAGAATATCGCAAACGAGTCCGGAGGACCTTAGACTCCTTGTTAGACTCCTTGGTCTTCCATATTTCCTGCTGAAAACACTCGAAAGACTGATTGACGCATGGACACAAATTCGATTCCAGCTGTAGGGCTGTAGAAAAGGCCCTGAACTCCCTCGTAGGCTTTATAGAAAATTCCATTTTCCATTAGGAAAATGGTAGCTTTTCTGGATATCAAAGGTGCCTTTAGCAATGTTCTTCCGGGGGTAATCATTGGATCGTTCATGAAGCTTCGTGTGGATGAGACAATCTGTCATCATAAGTTATCAGTGCATCTCTAGGTGACTCAAAGACAAGGAGATTTGTGAGTAGAAGCACTCCTCAGGGGGGTGTTCTATCACCTTTATTATGGAACTTGGTAGTCAATGTACTTGTGAGGAAAATAGAATAGGTGGGTTTCACGATGATTGCCTATGCAGATGATGTAGTTATCGCTGCACAGGGAGAGTTTCCTAATACTCTCTCGGAAATGCTTGGGTCTCTCCGATCTCAATATTTGGGCCAAAAGTTGTGGGCTGTTGGTCCCCCAATCCCCCAAAAAACTGAACTGCTCCTTTTTACGAGGAAATATAAAATACCGCGCATAATTATTCCTCATCTGGATGGCACTCTGCTAAGCTTCGTGGAATCGGCAAAATACTTAGGGGTTATTTTGGATAGAAAGTTAAGCTCTAAACCGAATATTCTTGAGCGAACTAGGAAGCCTAATGTTGCTTTATATGCCTGTAATAAAGCTATAGGTAAAACGTGGGGCTTACCCCGAATATTGCACGTTGGATTTACACAGCTATAGTGAGGTCTTGCTATACGGTGTATGTGTGTGGTGGACAGCACTAAAAACACAGTCTAATTGCAAATTGTTAGGGAATTTACAAAGAACTGCGGCTGTATGTATCAGCGGAGTGCTTAGGTCTACTTCATCGCAAGCGCTAAATGCGGTTCTTTGCTTAATGCCCCTTGATATTATGGGAAAAAGCATGGCGCAGAAAACAGCCATCCACCAGAGAGCAACCTCGCAGTGGACTAACACTCATACAGGTCATTCCTTCATAATCGATCTTGCAGGAGCAGTTCCCAGCAGCATCGATTACACTATTGCCACTCTCTCATTCGATAATGGCTTTCACACAGTTATCCCAACCAGAGTAGAATGGGACGGGTTAATGCCGCTAAGCCAAGTTGGCGCGCATATATTTACTGACGACTCAAAACTTGGCAGCAAAGTTGAGGAGGAGTCTTTTCAACGGATCTGGACATCAGAACCTCATCAGACTGCCAGATCATTGCAGCGTCTTCCATGCTGAAATAATGGCTATCTATAGAGCGGTGGAATGGATGAGGTATAATGAGATATCAACCAAAGATATCTACATTTTTACAGACAGCCAAGCAGCGATTAAATCCCTTGCAGGTGTGTTCCTAACATCACCAACAGCTCTTAAATGTCGCTCGTCTCTTAATGAGATGAATGATAAGTTCGAAATCCATCTGGTCTGGGTACCAGGGCATAGAGACATTCCAGGAAATTGTAGAGCGGATGAACTCGCTAGGGAAGGTACAGCGGCAACGCTGCTGCCCGACATGGAAACATTAGGCATGTCACTTGCGTCTTGCAAGCTGGCTCTAAGGCAATATGCCACAGAATTGGCTAATTTCAGGTGGAAGCATAGCACCACCTCTAACACAGCTAGACAGATGTGACCTAGTTTTACTGAAAAACGAACGATCAAGCTCACTCAAATGGCGAGGAAAGATCTCTCTATTCTGATAGGCGTTATAACAGGACACTGTATTACAGGATTCCCTTAGAATGGGGGTTCATGCGAATGACTTCTGCAGGAGTTGCAGGGATGAGGAAGAGGAGGAGTCGGTATCGCATCTCCTCTGTTCATGCCCCGCTTAAGCCAGCAGAAGACAAAAGCATCTAGGAAGTCTCTTTTTTGATGATCTCAGGGATCTTGAGGAGGTGGACGTTAAGCGTCTACTGCTTTTTATTATTAGTTCAGGGTGGTTTCACCACAGTACTTAGAAGAGGAGGAGTAGATCCCC
Organism: Dichetophora obliterata; assembly: GCA_963920525.1. NCBI lineage: Eukaryota > Metazoa > Arthropoda > Insecta > Diptera > Sciomyzidae > Dichetophora > Dichetophora obliterata. The sequence continues at coordinate 192,297,056 of OY986437.1, forward strand.
TGGGGTACCACAACGAACCAAATATCTGGTCTATGTGGGCCGGTCTTTGACATTTTCCTCTTCAGTAGTCTTTGAGTGATTAAGCTGTGATCAACTCACTGCTTAACCCAGTATATGAGTGCGCAGATTTTGAAATTCATTCTTTTGAATTGTATGGCTGCTAATCATATGACATTTCAAAGCAGTAAGCTATTTATAGATCACCGCCATCAACTCTATCAAAGGTTGCTATCTGTTATAGTTGCTTCTTTATTTATTTCAATATTCATTGGTGTTCGATAGTTTGTCGAAATGCACCATAGAAATGAAACGAAGCCAGTGTTCTAACTGAAAGGTGGCTATTTTCACAATGATTAGCAGCCATACAATTCAAAAGAATGAATTCCAAAGTCTGCGCACTCATATACTGGTTTAAACAGTGAGTTGATCACAGCTTAATCACTCAAAGACTACTGAAGAGGAAAATGTAGCGATTTCCGAAACAGACTGTCTAGTCAGCTAAGAGATTGACTCTATACAGAGTTGTTGTTGTTGCCTTCTTTAAAAACTTTCTTGATCTAAAGCTCACAATTTAATTCATGTTTAAAATAATGTTAAAGTTTTGTATATGACCTTGTTATTTATTATGTTGATTTTCTATGGTTTAAATACAAATTCTAAATGTTTGTTAGTTTAATTCATTCTTGATTTTAAATTAAAATTCCAGTTGTTTGATAGTTTGATAGTTGTAAAATCGTTTATTGAGTTTGAATCAAGAATGATTGAAGCTATCAAACATTTAGAATTTGTATTTTAATCATAGAAAATCAACATTTGAAATAATGATTTGACTCTTCTGTTTATCTGAAAAATAAAAACCAAGAATATTATTAATCACTATGAGCGCAGCAATGGCTGGAAGTAGAAATAAAAAAATATTGAAAATTTAAAACATTCTGTGCATGGTGGGGATTGAAACAGGGTCATCTTGGCTAACAAGACACGCATGATACGACTACTTAAAAGAGGACACAGTTAAAAAAGAAACGATACTTTAAAGCTTAAAAGATAATGACAAAAATGACAGACGTAAGATACATAATTTGACAAAGCTGAATATAGGATTCACTGTCGACGAGTATAAGATAAACATACTTAACACTTACGTGCCTTGGACACAGCATAATTTTGGCATAATTTTTTTATGCTACAAGAGTATACATTTTTAAGATATTCAAGTACTTATATGTAGAATTCAAAATTCTTAAGTCTATTTCTCCAAAAGTTTTTATTTTATTTAAATAACATCTTTATTTTAAAATTATTAAACATATTCAATAGATATGTGAAGTTGTTCAGTAAACAAAACATTATAACTGTGGGCATATGTGTTTAGTTTAAAACTGACTAATTTTTGATTAAAAAACTGACAGTTTTGTGCTTAATTATAGATCCGTAGATTTCATGACACCTTCAATCCAAGCTAAATATTTCGCTACATTCGTGTAGACAGCTCTATTATAATAGTTGAAAGAGCCAGTGTAAATTCCAACCAACTGAGTTGCTGCGGGCCAACCTATGAGCAGACCACTACCAATGTCCAAAGGTGCCGGAGAATTTTGTGTAGTACTCCAAGGTGTTGTGCAGTATTGCAAATATTCATCATATACTTGGCCTAATTCGGTTTTACATGTAGATGCGTTTAAAATGCTAAACATACCATAAACCATTTCATTTGTATAACTATCAGAATTTGAAAAGGATGCTACTGGTGTTGTTGTTGTTGTTGTTGTGGCGGGTGTTGTTGTTGTGGCTGGTGTTGTTGTTGTTGTGGCTGGTGTTGTTGTTGTTGTTGTGGCTGGTGTTGTTGTTGTTGTTGTTGTGGCTGGTGTTGTTGTTGTTGCTGTGGCTGGTGTTGTTGTTGTTGTTGTTGTAACATCTCCGCCATAGATACTTGAATTGTCATAGCCAGGCAAAACGGCAAGTTGGTTGGGAGAAATATATGTCCCATTGTGGATATCAACTTTATTCACAGTATCACTAAAAATCAACCTTACTGGCAATTTGATAAGAGCGATATCATCGTAATGCGTAGGATGCGCATGAACTGCATCTCTATTGACAACGACAGAGAAGCTACCATCTGTTTTGGTCAGAAGATAACGTTGGAAGCTTAGTGACATCACTTTAAAGCTGCTGATGCAACTGGCCGCTGTTCCAATCCAACGCTGACTCAGAACAAAACCAGCACAGAAGGAAAATTTGTTGTTGTAGTCTTCGATTAAAACATGATGTGGAAAGCGTCTTAAAGTATCAGCAGAGATACCACCACTCATACGTCCTTGAGGTGCAGATGAACCCTGAATTGGAGTCACCACCAGGATAGCGCTAAAGCTCAAAATAAGTCTGGTCCACAACATTTTCGAGTATAGATAGAGTGTGAAATTGTTACTGCCAGAGAACAGAGATTTGACAGCTACTTATATCTAAAACTGAAAGGGATTTGTTATCTTGAGTTGACTAAGAACTCAATATATCATAATATAATATCTTTTGATAACGAGATGGGTTAATATTATCTTTACAGATATGTATCACCATGCCACATTTATAAGATTTTTTATAGCAACTATTATTTTCGGATGCTGCAGCCGCTGGGTGTCACGTGAAGTTTTTTGTTCCGTACGGTGAAGTTATTGGAAGATACTGGTGATGTAACCGACCGTCCGAAATCCGCCCGTTTACGCCACAAACAATCAAAGCCGAATTCACCGTAATCAGCTAAGCAAATAGAAACTCTTGTCGCGGAAGATAGAAGGAGTCGGCTAGAAGGGGTTCCAAGCTTCACTTTTGCGAAAAAGGAGTGAAAACTTCGAAAAAGTGTATTTAGCGGACGTTTTCTTCTCTATAGAGCTTCAAAAATTTTTAAATTAACGCTTTCAAGCAACTTTAAGTTACTTGAATCGAGTACGGGAACAAACCTATTGTGTAAAAATTGTGTGTTTTTATTTTGAATATTCTCCGCGTGAGAAGACAATATGCCTATCTCTCTTTTCAAACAAGGTGAAAACTTTAAACGCATTTTCTGCAAAAAAGCAGTTTTTGAGTTATGACGGGCTTCAAGTAAATGAGCGATATATATACTTTTCAATATCTGCACGCTAATGTTATGGGCAGGGATGGGATGGAAAAAAATAAATTGTCAATTTTACACCAAAATCGTCATTCATTACAAATCAGTACATCAATACAATAAATTTGTATGGGAGGTAGGCGAGGTTGTATGCGGATTTGCAAAAATTTTTGTAACATTGTGACAAATTTCTTCGATCTACGATGTATCCTTCTATTTTTTCTCAAACTTTGTATGGGATTAAACCACTGTGTGCCGTAGTGTGTATGAAAGTGCTGTAAGAACTTTATACGCGTTTTTCTCAAAACTACGTTTTCGAAACTTCGGGGATGCACTGACTAAGACTATTCCACCAATTTGGCTAAAAATTTCACTTGTTATTTAAGACATACAATGCTAAATGCGGAACCTTTAAAACAATCAGTTTTTTAATAATAAGTTAATTTTTCCAACAAAAAAAAAGTTAGATTTCTTTTCCCAAGTCAGCCATTTTTTATTTTTATTTTTAAATATGCATATTATGGATTAGTGCACTACAATTAAGGCTGGGTGCTTCCTCAAAACAACTCACCTTTTTTCGAGGACTCTACTGTAATATTATTAATTATAAACAAATTAATGTTAAACGAAGTCATCAAATTTTTTGTTTTACACTTTAAAACACCAAACAAAAAATTTGTAAATTTCAAAACGATCGCATTTTATTTTCTTATATAAAAAAATTTGTTAAAAATCGTCAAAATTTTATTCGTCGCACTGAGTTACTACCTTAAATTCACTTAAGGCCACACGGTATTACGTCATGAAATTGATTTGTAGACATTTTTCGTTTTCAGAGTGGTTACAGGAATGACAAAATCGTCTTTATTTGGACATTGTAGGCATCAGCGAAAACTAAAAAACTTTTCCGCACGTTCTTGTCATGTATTTGATAACTACTTTAATGTGTTATACTTAATGTAGTTTTAGTCTGTCACTACTTGAATACACAGATGGTTACAGAAATTAATATTTTTTTGTTTAAAATATTAATAATATAACAAAGAAGTTAAATATTACTTGAGCTTCGCACTCAAAATCACTGGAGGATTTTTGAAACTTGAATAACTATAAATAGTTTAAAAAAGCACATTCAGAAGGCGCTCAAACAATACTTGTCTCTCAGTTTTGCTTACTAAAAGGTGCGAAACTAAAAAAGTGGTAAAATTGAAAGACAACAAGTTTGTAGAGAAAAAATACGTTAGAAAAATTTTATAATTATTTTAAATTCCAGAAAATGCTACGGTATACGTACCATTTTTATTTGGTCATCTAGAACATGTCGAATTAACATTTGCGCAAGGTACGCTCTTTGATTTGTTCTAATTTTTATCTAGAACAGGTTACAGGAATGACATTTTAGGGTAATTTTGGTCATCTCTACCTGCAAAATAAATTTTTTAATGCCCTGCTACTAAATAAATTTCAAGAAAAAACTTGTTACGAAAGCTACAGTATTTTAAATTACCAAACATTTTTTTATCACTCTAATCAAAACTGCGAGGTCATGTAGATAGAAACTTTTGGCGGAATCGCCCATATGTTTAATTATTATTTTTTTTTACTTTTATTTTCTACCATTGGCCTTTGTTGGTAACATTTAAAAAAAAATCAGAATCTATGGTAGAATTTGAGGCATAGATATAAATAAATGTACAAGACTGCAAATAGATGGATTGTATTCACAATTTTGCTATATTTCTGCAATTTCGCGTTCACCTTTTCTAGGTACCGGTAAAAACTGGTCTTCGGTACAGGGCACGGACTTTACCACTATTGTGGTAGATCTATCACATTTTTTCAAAGTATTAATATCAACCACTTTTACCACTGAAAGCTTACAATCTATTACCAATATTTGCAGCATCCTGAAATTTTTTGATGAATTTTTTTCTATGAAATACTTTTAATAAACTTAAAAGTTCCTTTTCCATAATGAACAATATTAAATCTGAAAAACGAAACTGCTATTGTTGCAAACTAAATATTTATTAAAGAATTTTGTGATGAAAAAAAACCTATTCGAGCCTCCGGTAAAATTAATAAGATTTTCAGAACTATCCTGAATAATTTTTCACGCGGAATCGGAAAAGGTAGTCTAAATTTTTAAGATATTGCTCAAGAACATTTTGGAAATTTACAATGCTAAGTTGTTCAGCAACGGTGCACAATGGCTCGTTCTGCCTGCGGTCGTGGCAAAAGTAAATTTTCGAGTGGTTCTCTTTAGCATACTTGATATTTTTATCAGATAAAGAAATGTTCGGAGCTAAGGAATCCGAAAATTTAACTCATTTGGATGATAAGTTTTATTTGTATAACTAGCTGATGTAACCGGTGTTACTCGAGAGTCATTTATATAAGCATTTTAACATACACTTCTCGATTAAATGTTTTTTAAATTCTGGAATAATGAAAAACATGTTGAATTTTATTTGTAAGCTACCGTTAGAAAGGTAATTGAACGAAAATTAATCCAAAATAAATTTGGGAAATTTTTGTTGTCCATCTTTTGCGGTGAGCTAATTGAATTCAAAGAAGGGGTACGAAAAACATATTTTAAAAATTAAAAATAATATTTATATTTACTTAAGCTTAAAGCAAGTAAAATAACCTTTTCAACAAAATAAAAACTATGGTGGGACTCAATGCGTCCTTGAGATATGGACATTTTAACATCTAAACAAAGATTTATATTAAAAAATATATTGAACTTTTTAACAAAAAAAATTTTAATGAAATATATTAAAAACAGCGGAGTTATTCGTATAAAAATTAAAAACTTTGATTTTCATATAATTTTTTTCTCATTATTAGCTATCAATGTTTTATAAAAAATTCGTTGTACTAAAAATTATTGTACTAAAATTTCTATTAGCTGCGTTTTTTTATTGGAGATCAGGATCATATAATCGCATTTGCAAGCAAAACAAAAACAAAACAAAAAAATCCAGCATGTTAGCTGGACATTTAAATTGATCCAATTCTATTTTTTTAAGTGTCGATGTCGCTAGATGACGCTGCGACCGAAAAAACTGGTAGTACTGCATTATTTTACTTTTTAAAAGTTTGGTAGCAATAGCATTTTCGCAAAATATTTCGCAAAACTTATCTGCTAGCTACATAAGAACATCAGATATTCTTCTGCAAGCAGAAAATAGCGCCACCTGTCTGTAATCCCAAACGTGTGGGGTTAAATTTGAAGAAACTTTTGAAAAAACATTATTCAGCTATTCACCGCAAGATGTATAGTTTGTACCCACAGTACTTACAAGTGTGGCGCCATCTATCTGTGAATTTAACGCACAGATCAAAACTAATGAAATAATTGTGCTGACCAGAAGCGCATATGTTTTAATATATCGCCATATAGCTGAAACTGATTGCATGAAAATATTAACTTTTACAGCATTCTTATTCACAGTCATCTTTTCGATAAAATTGTGATATATATATATATAACATTTAAAGTACCATTGATAAAGAACTAAGTGGCAACGGTGATACAATAGCGAGAAAAAATAGAGCCATCACAACAAAACAAATTTAACAGAAGGCGGGGGGTGGGGAGGCAAAAAACTAAGTCGATTACTATAAGAAAGATTTTATGTAATCCAAAAAGTTCGTAATTACTCTAGACACACAACTGCATTCTTAGAGATAAATGGGGACTTTCAAACTTAATAGAGAATTGTAAAACAAAACTCAGTTTTATTGATAGTATGATGGTATGAAAAATTAGATTTTTAGCCATAACTTTTGATTGAAAAGAGATATTGGGGAAATTTTTTCACATAAATTATTTTTGAGACTTGATTTTTTGTAAAACATCTAAAACCAATATTTTGAAAAAAAAAATTTAGTGAAAAAAATCATAGGGGATGTTGTTTTGATGACAAAACGGTAAAATAATTTTTGCGCTTAGCTGGAAGATTTTTTTCAAAAAAAATTCTATGTCATATAAAAGGTAGCCAGATGTGCAATTTTTAATTGATTTCATTTTTACAACAACAACAATTTTTGAGTCATTTTTTGAGTAAAAAGTCAATATTTTGGATCTTTTTTGACATAATTATAAAACAAAATTACACTGACGCAATGGTACAGTTCGACCTATTTTTGTGCAGTGATTTTATTGGACTTTTGAACAAAAAAAAATTTGAATGAAATATATTAATGGACAGCGGAGATATTTGCATCGAAAGACCAAACTTTGATTATCATGTCGTTTTTTTTTCTTTCCAATTTGAATATATGTGAGTGTTTTTGATGCCAAAATAACAAAAAAATTTTAAAATTAAATACACAAAAATCTCCGATACTAAAAAGTTTTATAATAACAAAATTACCGTTAGTTCAAAAATGTCGGAGGGGGCGTGAAAACTAAGTATGTGACATTTTAAGTTAGAATGCACTTAATATGTGTACCTAGTTTGAGCGAAATCCGTTCAGCCGTTTAGATTTGTATAAGGGCCAAACAAACAAACAAACAAACAAACATATTACTACATATTTGTCAAAGTTTAGTGATTTTTCAAGTTTGCAAAATAATGTTCATGCCGAAATTCCTGAGAAACTAGTTTAGCAATTAAACACGAACAATTAAAAAACACGTCTTCTCTACTTGCTGATTACTTTATTCTGCCCTTCTCTTTTATTTTAGGGTGACCATCTTAGTCTTAAGTAACATTGTAGTATAAGGTGACCATATGTGGTCAAATAAATATGCTTAAAACTAACATTTACATATTGATACACTTATACACTACTATTTACATACTATTTACATATTGCTACAATTCGGCCGTCCTGACCATGAGATCTCCTGATCTTTCATAAATTAAACTGAGTTATCTGACACCTTACGTCCTTTAAACCACGGCTTTAAATTATCTGCTTCCCATACACCTTTGTAAGGTGTTCGCGACTGTTGGAAGCCTTCCACATCTTCAATTAAATATCGATCGTTGCGCAAAATTTTACTAACTTTATACGGTCCTTTAAATTTAGGAATTAATTTTTTTGTCACACCAGTATGCGAATCAAAATTGGTTATCACAATATAATCTCCTTCGACATATTTTATTGGTTCCCGACGTTTTTTATCTACGTACTTTTTATTGTATTCCTGAAGTTTCGACTGTTTTAAACCTGCTTCTTCCCTCACCACTTCCAAATTTCTTTTCACTGACCCTTGTTGAACTTCAATCAAACTTTCCTTTAATGAATCTATTACTGTGCCTCTTTGTTGTATTCCAAAAAGCATAACACTCGGGTATTCACCTATCGTTCTATGGACTGTATTATTTAGGCAAAATTCTACTTTTTCTATAACTGTGTCCCAATAAATGCCCTCTTTCGGTTTGACTAACTTTGCTATCATTGGTCCTAAACTTCTATTTACTCTTTCTGCTTGGCCATTAGCTTGTGGAGAAGCTGTTGCTATCTTTATATGTTGTACATTAAACCTTTCTAGAAATTCCTTAAACTCATTTGACGTAAAACAGCTTCCTCTATCCGACACTATACACTTTGGACGACTATATGCTCTAAAATAATCTTCAAGAGCTTGAACTACCTCTCTTGTGTTTGTCGTTTTAGTGGGGTACAATCTTACAAATTTAGTGCATGCGTCAATAATTAGGAAAATATGTTTTTTCGATCGAGAGTTATCTACTGGCCCAAAATGATCTATATGTAAAACTTCAAACGGGACCTTTTGTTTTGGAATATTGTGAAGAAGCCCCTCAGCTTTGCCATTTTTGGAAGAAAATATTATACATTTTAAACAATTTTTGATGTGATTTCCTAATTTCTCTCTCATTTTAGGGAACCAATAGCTTTTTAATATCAAATCCATTGTTTTATCTATACCCATATGACCCATTTCATCATGGTATTTATACATTATATGATCTTCCATGTCTTCAGGCACACAAAACCGAACCAGACCTTTTTCACTCTTTCTATACAGAATACCATTACGCATTTCATAAAGACTATCTTCAGTTATTTCCAATTTTTTTTTTATTTCGTCCAAATTTTTATCTTTATTTTGGCAAATAATTAAATTTTCCTCAAAAGTATTAGCTTCCAAAACTAAAATATTGGTACTCCGACTCAATGCATCGACATGTTGCATCCTTTTGCCTGCTCGATGTTCTAATTCATAGTCATAATTCTGCAACTCTAATGCCCACCTCGCTATCCTTGGATTTAATTCTTTTTTACTTAGAGTCAACGTTAATGAATTACAATCCGTAACTATTTTGAATTTTTTTCCTTGAAGGTAAACTCGAAAACGTTGCAACGCATACACAATAGCCAGTGTCTCTAGCTCGAAGCTATGGTATTTTGACTCAGCCTCCGAAGTACATTTAGAATAATAAAAACATGGATGCCACTTTTTATCTTTCTTTTTCTGTAATAATATTGCTCCAAAACCTATCGAACTTGCATCACAATGCAACTCTGTAATATCATTTGGATCATACAATGCTAGTATGGGAGCTTCTATCAATTTGTGTTTTAAAGTTTCAAAAGTTTCCAGTTCAACTGGACCAAAACAAAATTTGCTTTCTTTTTTAACTAAATTATATAAAGGTTTAGCTATCACAGAAAAATTTTCTACAAATCTACGGAAATACGAACACAAGCCTAAAAAACTTTGAACTGCGTGAGGTCTGTCTGGAATCGGAAAATTTTTTATCGCTTGTAGACCAGTTTCGTCCGCCTGTATACCCTCTCCTGTTATAGTATACCCAAGATACTTCACTTTTGACTGTAAAAACTCACATTTGTCTAACCTAAGCTCAAGTTTATTTTTTACCAGTCGTTCGAAAACTTCACTAAGAATTTCCAAATGTTCTTCTATATTCGTTGAGGCTATCATAATATCATCTAAATAAATTATTACCTTATCTTGTTTTACCATGTCAATAAATACTTTGTTTATAAACCTTTGAAATACCGACGGCGCATTTTTTAAACCAAACGGCATTTTTAAAAACTCAAATTGTCCTAAGGGAGTCGTAAATGATGTATATTTTACTGATTCTGGGTGCATAAAAACATGGAAGAACCCATTTTTTAAATCTAGCTTTGTAAAAATCTTTTTGTTCGCAAGCCTGTCTAGCAAATCATCAATAAGAGGAATCGGATAATGCTCTTTTGCAGTAATTTTATTCAAAGTTCTAAAATCTATACACATTCTAAGATCACCTGTTTTTTTTCTAACTAGCACAATTGGCGAAACAAACTCTGATTCGCTTACTCGTATAATACCTTTGTCTAAATATTCATCCAACAATTTTTGCAATTCAGTTTTTTCCACATACGATAATCGCCTTGGATTGCAACTAAAAGGTTTTCCATTTTCTATTACCAATTTCATTTGACTTTTAATAGATGGTTCTTCAGGGCGTTCAGGTTTCAGATAACACGTTTCAAAAATTTTACATAACTTACTTTTAGTTGCAAAGCCCACTTTTTTACAAATATTTAAATCTGGTTCATTGGGTTCATCATGATTAATCAGTAAAAGCATTTTCTCAAAATTTTCATCCCTATCTTTATTTTCAAAATTTTTAGCTAAACATTCTTTTTCTGAACTATTTTTTTCTTCATTTTCATTTTCAATTACATCAATTTTAACATTACAGGCTTTTTTAAAATTCAAATTGTTGTCGTGATCAATGATTTCTTTAAAAGTTTCATTTGCATCGAAATTCTTATCAAGATTTTTCATATCATTGTCACTCAGTTTTTCACTCTTCTTGCTTACAATTTTAATCAGGCTTTCATTATTTTCATTAGATTTTTCAACATCATTTTCGCTCATATTTTCATAAATTTTTTTAACAAAATCTATTTCCTCATTAAGATCAGAAACAATTTTAAATTTACTCGCCCTTAAAAAATCTCTGCCTAAGACGACATCAAAACTCATAGAAACATCAGCAACAACCATTAAATTCAGTGTAATTCTTCTTTTTTTAAAATTTACATAGCATAAAATAGAACCAAAAATTTCAAGTTTACTATTATTAATTCCACAAAAAAACATATTAACATCAGAAATTTCCTTTAACTTAGCTTGACGACTGAGGCAGGATCTTTTTATAAAACTGATTGGGCTTCCCGTATCAATTAGACTCTGTAACCGTAAAATATTGTTAACCTTATCATCTATATAATAATCTAAATATACCACATACTCATTGTCTTCTAGCAAATTGACTGAACCTTTCCGTTTCGGACAAACTGCAGCTCGATGCTCCACACTTCCACAGACGTAGCAAGCACCATACTCCCTCTTAGACTTTCTGCACTCAACAGCAAGATGTCCGAAAGAGTTACAATTGAAGCATCTCATCTTTGCTACCTGCTTCCTTGTCGTATCTGCAACTGAATCGATATTGAACTGCTCCATTTTCAATCGTTTTTTTAAAGAAATGTTTGCAAAGGCTTGCAACAACTGCCCTGCACTTCCAAAGCACTGTATTCTGGCCTGCGTACGTAGTTGATCATCTGGAATTCCTTCAATCAAGTAATCAATGATTTCCTCGTCTTCAACATGCACTTTATTTGCAAGAATGATTTTTTCATTGTAATATTCAGCAAAATTTTCGTTATTTTGCCACTGGCGAGCCTCAAACTTACGACGGAATGCAATTTTGCTATCTTTTGATCCAAATATCTCTCGCATTTGGTTAATTAGAGTGTCTACTGTTTCTGTCAAGAAATTTGGTTTTGAATATAACCACCTCTGAGCTTTTCCCTTGAGTTTTTTGATTATCAGCGTTCGCAGCATGTTTTCATCGAGTGCATAAACATTAGCAACATTTTTAAGTTGTTCTATCCAAACGTCAAACGAAACTCCGTCATCAAAATCAGGCAACATGTCACTAAAAAACCCGAGCGAATGTTTTGAATTAGCAACATCTTCCAAACTCGCAATCGGTCTTTTCTCTTGTTGTTCTTTCATTTGTAACTCTTTCTTCAAAATTTGTATTTCCTTAATCATCAATTCTTTTTCTCGTCGTAACAAATTTATTTCTTTTTCATTTAAATTTCGATCTTTCTCAATCTGACTCATTCTATCATTTTCCTTTGTTCTATCATTGTTTGCCGCTTCCACTCGTTTGACACTCATTATTTGAAAATTGTTGCTTTTGTTATTATTGTCTTGGCACTCATTTTTGTTTCTATCCTTATCGCTTTCTTCTTCGCTTCCATCATTATGTTCGAATTGATTTTCATTTGTTTCGTTTCCACCTACCGCACCTTCTAGGCATTCATCATCACTTATGGCTTCACTTTGCACTGCATTTTTTCCTTTGTCAACGTCGTCTACCCCTTCGCTGCTTGGGCATCCACCCCGCTGCTCTACTGGCAAGTCATTTAAGCGTAGCAACAACGCACTCTTCGTTCCTGCTGTAGGTAAACCCAAACAACGAAGCCACTCACGCAGCTGCGCTGCTGTAAATAAATTGCCGTCGACTTCCATCGTACAGTTATTTAGCGGTTACTTTTTGTTTCACTGTTTTTTCTTTCTGTAGTTTAAGTAGCTTCTTTTTTTCGCTAGTTTTTTTTTTTCACTTTTCGCTATCGTTTTAACTGTTTTAACTTTTTGTTTCACTGTTCTTTCTTTTTGTAGTGTAAGTAACTTTTTCACAAGTTTTTTTTTTTTAATATAGTAGTGTCAATTGACATTGTTTTATTTATTTAGGCGGAAAAAAAATTTATTTGGGCACATCCCACTTCTGATATTTTAGCAATTAAACACGAACAATTAAAAAACACGTCTTCTCTACTTGCTGATTACTTTATTCTGCCCTTCTCTTTTATTTTAGGGTGACCATCTTAGTCTTAAGTAACATTGTAGTATAAGGTGACCATATGTGGTCAAATAAATATGCTTAAAACTAACATTTACATATTGATACACTTATACACTACTATTTACATACTATTTACATATTGCTACACTAGTTAATTAGTTTTATGATCTATTAAATTATTAGATGAATTAAATTGCGAGCTTTAGATCAAGTAAGTTTTTTAAGAAGGCAACAACAACAACAACTACAACAACAACTCTGTATAGAGTCAATCACTTAGCTGACTAGGCAGTCTGTTTCGGAAATCGCTATATTTTCCTCTTCAGTAGTCTTTGAGTGATTAAGCTGTGATCAACTCACTGCTTAAATTTTGTATATGACTTCACAGATTTTGGAATTCATTCTTTTGAATTGTATGGCTGCTATTCATATGACATTTTAAAGCAGTAGGCTATTTATAGATCACCGCCATTTACTCTACCAAGGTTGCCATCTGTTCTAGTTGCTTCTTTATTTATTTCAATATTCATTGGTGTTTGACAGTTTGTCGAAATGCACCATAGAAATGAAACGGGTTTTTTTGCTTCGCCAGAAGCTAGTGTTACAACTGATAGGTAGCTATTTTCACAACCAAATGTTCAATTACACATGTCTTTGACCGAAATCGATCCATTATTAGATTACTTATTTAATTTGACATTAATTAAACTTATTTGACAGAGTTGTTGTTGTTGTTGCCTTCTTAAAAAACTTACTTGATCTAATTCGCAATTTTATCGCTCGCAATTTAATTCATCTAATTTCTGAGAAACGTTTAAAAACATGGACATGTTTTTGTCACAGAAGTAAGTATTGGTCTATATGAAAAAAAAAACAAAATAAAAACCAAGTGTTTTTTTTTCTACTTTTGGCCTTTTTCATGGATTTGGGATTATCAAAAGAAAAATATTCATTAATGCGAGATTTTTTAAGAAAATGTTTTATGTTTATAATGTTTATGTTTTTCCAAGTTATGCTAATATAACAGCAGCGAAAAAAGCAAGGGTTCCGCTTAATGGAGAGTTTACTGAGATATCAGCTCAGGTGGAACTTTAAAATATGATGGACCATACTGCGAAAAGGATTATGGAAAGTATAAGCGAGCAAGAGTTAAGCACACTTCCAACAAATCTTAAATTATTAAGTAAATGTGGTTGCGATGGACCATCTGGACAAAGCGCTTACAAGCAGACAATCGTTTCACAAGAAGGGGTGAATATAACCGATGCAAATATGTTTATGGTTTCAGTTGTTCCGCTAAGGTTAAAGAGCGACATAGCAGAACATTGGAAAAATCCTCGGCCATCTTCAGTTCATTTTTGTAAAACGATAATGTTTCAGTACGCAAAGGAAACTCTAGAACTAATTTCAAGCATGGTTAATAACATAAAAGATCAAATTGGTGATATTCAACCTACTTACCACAAAGTTAACGACGAAATAATGATTGAAATCAAACATGAGTTTTTCTTGACTATGATTGACGGAAAAGTTTTAAACGAATTAACAATTACGAAATCAACACTCTCCTGCCAATGTGTTAATGTTAATGTTGTATGTTAATGCTGTATGGTGGAGATGCGTACTGCGACCTAAATGAGATCTATTGTACCTCCTTCTCAAAGCTCCGGATAACAGAATTTCATCCAGCTCTATTTCTCTAATGAATTTGAGAATATTCTTAGGTTCAAGGGATGAAACCTGCTCTAGACTCAGCTTATAGTTCCCCAGTGCTGTTCATTGGAGTCTCCTCTGCTTCTTCACAGAAACGGCAGTTACTATCGGTTTCTATGCCCAATTTCATCAGGTGGTATTTGAGTATACAGTGTCCTGTAAGGAACCCCGTTAGAATCCTTAGATTGCCTAAGCTTATGCACAATTTTGCTCTCCGAGTGTTAAAATCTCTGAGGAGCAATTTGGATTGTCTTAGCTTTGGGAGGCTTTCCAGAGGTTTGAACGTTTATGCCTCTCCTCCCTTCTTAGTTCTTCCTCAAAATTTTGTTAGCAGCTATGTTTTTGTTGATGTGTAAGTGAAACAGATACAAAAAAGAAACGTGAGAACATAGCTAAAACAATGAAACTGTCTTTGAACATACCCAATTGTTTGCAAAATATGGCAGCACTAATTGTACTCAGAGAGGAAATCGTAGGTCGTTAGAGAAAAAATAGAATAGATTCTATTCAATTTAACTCTAGCGATAAGTCGCTACGACTCTTGCTCAGCGATTTCATTTTGGATGGCTTCGTTAACTTGCATGTGTTCTGTTATGTGTTCCACATCATAAGTCGTTACGACTTTTGGTTCTGCTCGGGCTGTTATATTTCTTCGCATTCCACCGAACCCGAACCGACCCGACATCAGTACGGGCCAAAGCAGCACTCGGCCGCACGACACAAGCGACAACAACTCTACGAACCAGCGTATTATTATTGTTATTATTATTATTATCATTATCATTATTATTATTATTATTATTATTATTATTATTATTATTATTATTATTATTATTATTATTATTATTATTATTATTATTATTATTATTATTATTATTATTATTATTATTATTATTATTATTATTATTATTATTATTATTATTATTATTATTATTATTATTATTATTATTATTATTATTATTATTATTATTATTATTATTATTATTATTATTATTATTATTATTATTATTATTATTATTATTATTATTATTATTATTATTATTATTATTATTATTATTATTATTATTATTATTATTATTATTATTATTATTATTATTATTATTATTATTATTATTATTATTATTATTATTATTATTATTATTATTATTATTATTATTATTATTATTATTATTATTATTATTATTATTATTATTATTATTATTATTATTATTATTATTATTATTATTATTATTATTATTATTATTATTATTATTATTATTATTATTATTATTATTATTATTATTATTATTATTATTATTATTATTATTATTATTATTATTATTATTATTATTATTATTATTATTATTATTATTATTATTATTATTATTATTATTATTATTATTATTATTATTATTATTATTATTATTATTATTATTATTATTATTATTATTATTATTATTATTATTATTATTATTATTATTATTATTATTATTATTATTATTATTATTATTATTATTATTATTATTATTATTATTATTATTATTATTATTATTATTATTATTATTATTATTATTATTATTATTATTATTATTATTATTATTATTATTATTATTATTATTATTATTATTATTATTATTATTATTATTATTATTATTATTATTATTATTATTATTATTATTATTATTATTATTATTATTATTATTATTATTATTATTATTATTATTATTATTATTATTATTATTATTATTATTATTATTATTATTATTATTATTATTATTATTATTATTATTATTATTATTATTATTATTATTATTATTATTATTATTATTATTATTATTATTATTATTATTATTATTATTATTATTATTATTATTATTATTATTATTATTATTATTATTATTATTATTATTATTATTATTATTATTATTATTATTATTATTATTATTATTATTATTATTATTATTATTATTATTATTATTATTATTATTATTATTATTATTATTATTATTATTATTATTATTATTATTATTATTATTATTATTATTATTATTATTATTATTATTATTATTATTATTATTATTATTATTATTATTATTATTATTATTATTATTATTATTATTATTATTATTATTATTATTATTATTATTATTATTATTATTATTATTATTATTATTATTATTATTATTATTATTATTATTATTATTATTATTATTATTATTATTATTATTATTATTATTATTATTATTATTATTATTATTATTATTATTATTATTATTATTATTATTATTATTATTATTATTATTATTATTATTATTATTATTATTATTATTATTATTATTATTATTATTATTATTATTATTATTATTATTATTATTATTATTATTATTATTATTATTATTATTATTATTATTATTATTATTATTATTATTATTATTATTATTATTATTATTATTATTATTATTATTATTATTATTATTATTATTATTATTATTATTATTATTATTATTATTATTATTATTATTATTATTATTATTATTATTATTATTATTATTATTATTATTATTATTATTATTATTATTATTATTATTATTATTATTATTATTATTATTATTATTATTATTATTATTATTATTATTATTATTATTATTATTATTATTATTATTATTATTATTATTATTATTATTATTATTATTATTATTATTATTATTATTATTATTATTATTATTATTATTATTATTATTATTATTATTATTATTATTATTATTATTATTATTATTATTATTATTATTATTATTATTATTATTATTATTATTATTATTATTATTATTATTATTATTATTATTATTATTATTATTATTATTATTATTATTATTATTATTATTATTATTATTATTATTATTATTATTATTATTATTATTATTATTATTATTATTATTATTATTATTATTATTATTATTATTATTATTATTATTATTATTATTATTATTATTATTATTATTATTATTATTATTATTATTATTATTATTATTATTATTATTATTATTATTATTATTATTATTATTATTATTATTATTATTATTATTATTATTATTATTATTATTATTATTATTATTATTATTATTATTATTATTATTATTATTATTATTATTATTATTATTATTATTATTATTATTATTATTATTATTATTATTATTATTATTATTATTATTATTATTATTATTATTATTATTATTATTATTATTATTATTATTATTATTATTATTATTATTATTATTATTATTATTATTATTATTATTATTATTATTATTATTATTATTATTATTATTATTATTATTATTATTATTATTATTATTATTATTATTATTATTATTATTATTATTATTATTATTATTATTATTATTATTATTATTATTATTATTATTATTATTATTATTATTATTATTATTATTATTATTATTATTATTATTATTATTATTATTATTATTATTATTATTATTATTATTATTATTATTATTATTATTATTATTATTATTATTATTATTATTATTATTATTATTATTATTATTATTATTATTATTATTATTATTATTATTATTATTATTATTATTATTATTATTATTATTATTATTATTATTATTATTATTATTATTATTATTATTATTATTATTATTATTATTATTATTATTATTATTATTATTATTATTATTATTATTATTATTATTATTATTATTATTATTATTATTATTATTATTATTATTATTATTATTATTATTATTATTATTATTATTATTATTATTATTATTATTATTATTATTATTATTATTATTATTATTATTATTATTATTATTATTATTATTATTATTATTATTATTATTATTATTATTATTATTATTATTATTATTATTATTATTATTATTATTATTATTATTATTATTATTATTATTATTATTATTATTATTATTATTATTATTATTATTATTATTATTATTATTATTATTATTATTATTATTATTATTATTATTATTATTATTATTATTATTATTATTATTATTATTATTATTATTATTATTATTATTATTATTATTATTATTATTATTATTATTATTATTATTATTATTATTATTATTATTATTATTATTATTATTATTATTATTATTATTATTATTATTATTATTATTATTATTATTATTATTATTATTATTATTATTATTATTATTATTATTATTATTATTATTATTATTATTATTATTATTATTATTATTATTATTATTATTATTATTATTATTATTATTATTATTATTATTATTATTATTATTATTATTATTATTATTATTATTATTATTATTATTATTATTATTATTATTATTATTATTATTATTATTATTATTATTATTATTATTATCATTATTATTATTATTCCTTTATTTCTCATTAAATGGTTACAAAAATACAATTTTAGAGACCTTAAGTCTAAGTAAAATTATACTACATTAAAGTTATTTTACAAATTCATTGCAAAAATTTCCTAGTTACATGACAAGTATCGATTATCACAGCTTTTTGTATATTTTCTATAATTGTATGTTTTAGTCCTAAGGTGTTTACGCTTGTCGCTAAATTTTTGTGAATAATTCCTACACTTGAAATGATGATTGGTACTATCTGCATTGATTTTAGCTCCCATTGTGCTTTGATTTCCGTTGCAAGTTCAGCATATTTGTTTATCTTTTCCATGTATGTTTTTTCTATGTTTCTACTGAGTGGGACTGCTATATCTATTAGGTATCCTTCTTTTGTTGTTTTGTTTACTATTGTGATATCTGGTCTATTGTGTTCTCTTCGGTGCATTGTGTATATAGTTCTATCGAAGTATATTTTTAGGCAATCTGTTTCGATGACTGGGCTTGGTTCATACAGATAATACCTCGATTCTTCTGGGATTATATTGTTGTTTTTCAATAGCTCGATATGTATTATTTTAGCGACGTTGTTATGGCGTTTCAGATAGTCGCTTTGGGCCAGTGTTGGACATGCTGATATTATGTGGTCAATGGTTTCACCACGCATGCCACATCTTCTACAGGTGTCTTCATGGGCATTTGATTGCTTGACGATACATTTCATATAGTTTCTAGTTGGTAACACCTCATCTTGGATTGCAAACATTAAACCTTCGGTTTGGGAGTAGATACTTCCATTTGTTAGCCATTTGTTTGACGTTTTTTGGTCAACGTTTTGATTGGATAACATGTGAAAGAATTTTCCATGCAGGGGTTTTGCAGCCCAGTCCTGCAACTTTTGGGAATTAGTTTTGGCGTTTGCTTCGAGCTCAGATATTTGCAGTTTCAAAGGGTGTGTAAACTTCATCAACCAGTGTCATAGCTCTTATTAGACTTGAGTCGTTCACTTTCCCATGGAAGTATCTGCGGAGCGATGTGATTTGGTTCTCATGTAGTAGTTGAAGGTCGATCAGTCCTCTTCCTCCTAGTTTTCTCGGAAGTGTCATTCTTTCTACACAGGATTTAGGATGATGTATTTTATATTTTGTGAGAGTGGTTCTTATCTTTCTCTGGATGGTGTTGAGTTCTGTTACAGTCCATTGAATGACTCCAAAGCTATATGTTAACACAGGTATGGCGTAGGTGTTTATGGCTTTCATAAGATTCTTTCCATTCAGGTGGGACTTAGCTAGTTTGTGTATTCTTCCAAACACTTCGTTTGTTAATTTCTGTTTCACTTTTCGTTGCTCAACTCTTCTACTTTGCATCACTCCAAGGTACTTATAGATGTCGTTCTGATTCATCTCTCCAATTTCGAACAGCTCCGGATCGCCAAGTGGTGTTAGTTTTCCTCTAGTGATCGCTATTGTCTTGCATTTCTCAACACCGAAGCACATTTGAATGTCGTCGCTGAAAAATTTCGTGATGGTTAGTAGATGATTAAGGTGTGCTTTGGTTGAAGCATATAGTTTAAGGTCGTCCATATATAATAGGTGATTGATCTTGTGTGTGACTTCTCCATTATTTGTTATTTTAAATCCACACCCGGATCTGTTCAGGAGGTTACTTAAAGGGTTCAGCGATATGCAAAACCATAAGGCACTTAAGCAATCTCCTTGAAAAATGCCTCGTCTGATAGGTATTACGCCTGTTTTTTGATGTATTGTGCTGTCTTTTAGTTCTATTGTCGTTCTCCAGCTTCCCATTGTTACTCTTAGAAAATCAATCAATGTTGGGTGGATTTTATAGGTAACTAGAACTTCTATCAGCCATGAATGTGGAATGCTGTCAAAGGCCTTTTGATAGTCAATATATCCTGCATGTAGGTTTCGTTTTCCTTTTGTGGCTTGCTCAAGTATGATCTGATCGATTGTAAGTTGTTCTTTGCACCCTCTTGCCCCTCTTATACACCCTTTTTGCTCTTCGGAGATGATGTTCTGTTCTATCATGTGCATATAAATATTATTGTTTATACAAGCAGTAAGTATTTTATACATCGTGGAGAGACATGTGATTGGTCTGCCCTTAGATGGGTCTCTATTAAAATACATTGACTTCGGTAGCAAGTACGTAACACCCTTGGTTAAGAATGATGGTAAGGAGTTGGGACTGCTGATGCAGCCGTTGAATAATTCAATTAATTTTAGGTGTGTTGACGTTAATCTCTTATACCAGAAGTTTTGTATTTTATCCTCACCAGGAGCTTTCCAGTTTTGAGCTCTATCTAGCACAGTTTTCAAGTTATCTGATGTTATGTACTGATTCATCATTGGTTCCAATGTTGACATATTTTCGTTTTCCTCTTTAATCCATTGGCTATCGGAGTTATGATAAACAGGTTTTGACCATATGGATGCCCAATATTCTTCCACACTTTCAACTGATGGGAGATCTTGATTCTGGCTTACATTATTAAATCGATATTCTTTCAGTTCTCTATAGAAGTACTTCTCATTTTTGATAAATCGACAATTATTTATTTTTCTTTTCTCCGAGATGAGATACTTCTGCCTTCTACTTTTAATTACAGATAGTTTTTGTTTTAGGGTGTCTAAAACTCTTACAGGAATCTGATCATTGCTTTCGTACCTTGAGTGATTTGGGAATTGTTGGCATATTTTATTGACTTTGCTTTTAAGCCTTCTGGACTTGTTACCTTTCAAGTGTTCAGTGATGGATGTAATTTGACTTCTTAAATTTGTAATGTCGTTTTCTAGCCTTTTTAACCACGGTTTTGGTGTTGTAACCTTTCTTCTGAACAACTGAGGGTGAAGTTTAGGTCCTTTTCCCAGAATGGTTGTTGTAGTTTGTGCGGCGCTATATATGACAGTGTGCATATCTTCCAAATTATCAATATTTTCTATTAAACTGGGTATAATATGATCATTCAGATGTTGTATTATTTGACATGCCTTTCTTGATGTACTAATTTTTGCTATCGATGGTCTAAGAGCTGGGTTGGACTTATCATATAAGGAGAAAACTTGCCAGAAGATTTCAGATGTCTTAAGAGACAGTTCAGTGGTGTTTTCGGTTAAAGTTAGGTTGTCTTGGATATGAAGAATACTAACGCTAGTCACGATGTGACCTCCATCTCTTTGCGATGGTGCATTTTCCTAAGGAGTTGTTTCTGTTATGGTTGCAGCTACTGATACCGTAGAGGTTCTGATCTCATCTTTTATCCGTTCTCTAGTTGACTCCGGAATAAGGTTGTTTCGATGAATGACTCTTATTTGGTCAGCGAGTCGTTGTTGCGTAGCATTATATTCTGGGTGATAAAGAGTAAAAGCTGCCTGTAATTTTTGTCGATATTCTGTCATGTTTGTTTCTATATGTGTTACTTGGTAATATATGCGTAATAGGAATTCATTAATATTGTTGGTCCATTTCCTACGCTGTCTCATTCTACCAGCTGCCGTGAGAGCTACATCAGATGGTGCATGCTGTTCACTTGTGGGCTGGTTTTCGTAACTATTGCTTGTATATTGTTGAGCCACTGGCGACTCAACTCCCTGAGGAGCCGAGCCCTCGCCGGTAGCCGTGGTCTCTACCGACACTTGAGTGTATATCCCCACTCGATTTTGTGTATTGCTATATTATTATTATTATTATTATTATTATTATTATTATTATTATTATTATTATTATTATTATTATTATTATTATTATTATTATTATTATTATTATTATCATTATTATTATTATTATTATTATTATTATTATTATTATTATTATTATTATTATTATTATTATCATTATTATTATTATTATTATTATTATTATTATTATTATTATTATTATTATTATTATTATTATTATTATTATTATTATTATTATTATTATTATTATTATTATTATTATTATTATTATTATTATTATTATTATTATTATTATTATTATTATTATTATTATTATTATTATTATTATTATTATTATTATTATTATTATTATTATTATTATTATTATTATTATTATTATTATTATTATTATTATTATTATTATTATTATTATTATTATTATTATTATTATTATTATTATTATTATTATTATTATTATTATTATTATTATTATTATTATTATTATTATTATTATTATTATTATTATTATTATTATTATTATTATTATTATTATTATTATTATTATTATTATTATTATTATTATTATTATTATTATTATTATTATTATTATTATTATTATTATTATTATTATTATTATTATTATTATTATTATTATTATTATTATTATTATTATTATTATTATTATTATTATTATTATTATTATTATTATTATTATTATTATTATTATTATTATTATTATTATTATTATTATTATTATTATTATTATTATTATTATTATTATTATTATTATTATTATTATTATTATTATTATTATTATTATTATTATTATTATTATATTATTATTATTATTATTATTATTATTATTATTATTATTATTATTATTATTATTATTATTATTATTATTATTATTATTATTATTATTATTATTATTATTATTATTATTATTATTATTATTATTATTATTATTATTATTATTATTATTATTATTATTATTATTATTATTATTATTATTATTATTATTATTATTATTATTATTATTATTATTATTATTATTATTATTATTATTATTATTATTATTATTATTATTATTATTATTATTATTATTATTATTATTATTATTATTATTATTATATTATTATTATTATTATCATTATTATTATTATTATTATTATTATTATTATTATTATTATTATTATTATTATTATTATTATTATTATTATTATTATTATTATTATTATTATTATTATTATTATTATTATTATTATTATTATTATTATTATTATTATTATTATTATTATTATTATTATTATTATTATTATTATTATTATTATTATTATTATTATTATTATTATTATTATTATTATTATTATTATTATTATTATTATTATTATTATTATTATTATTATTATTATTATTATTATTATTATTATATTATTATTATTATTATTATTATTATTATTATTATTATTATTATTATTATTATTATTATTATTATTATTATTATTATTATTATTATTATTATTATTATTATTATTATTATTATTATTATTATTATTATTATTATTATTATTATTATTATTATTATTATTATTATTATTATTATTATTATTATTATTATTATTATTATTATTATTATTATTATTATTATTATTATTATTATTATTATTATTATTATTATTATTATTATTATTATTATTATTATTATTATTATTATTATTATTATTATTATTATTATTATTATTATTATTATTATTATTATTATTATTATTATTATTATTATTATTATTATTATTATTATTATTATTATTATTATTATTATTATTATTATTATTATTATTATTATTATTATTATTATTATTATTATTATTATTATTATTATTATTATTATTATTATTATTATTATTATTATTATTATTATTATTATTATTATTATTATTATTATTATTATTATTATTATTATTATTATTATTATTATTATTATTATTATTATTATTATTATTATTATTATTATTATTATTATTATTATTATTATTATTATTATTATTATTATTATTATTATTATTATTATTATTATTATTATTATTATTATTATTATTATTATTATTATTATTATTATTATTATTATTATTATTATTATTATTATTATTATTATTATTATTATTATTATTATTATTATTATTATTATTATTATTATTATTATTATTATTATTATTATTATTATTATTATTATTATTATTATTATTATTATTATTATTATTATTATTATTATTATTATTATTATTATTATTATTATTATTATTATTATTATTATTATTATTATTATTATTAATATTTATTATTATTATTATTATTATTATTATTATTATTATTATTATTATTATTATTATTATTATTATTATTATTATTATTATTATTATTATTATTATTATTATTATTATTATTATTATTATTATTATTATTATTATTATTATTATTATTATTATTATTATTATTATTATTATTATTATTATTATTATTATTATTATTATTATTATTATTATTATTATTATTATTATTATTATTATTATTATTATTATTATTATTATTATTATTATTATTATTATTATTATTATTATTATTATTATTATTATTATTATTATTATTATTATTATTATTATTATTATTATTATTATTATTATTATTATTATTATTATTATTATTATTATTATTATTATTATTATTATTATTATTATTATTATTATTATTATTATTATTATTATTATTATTATTATTATTATTATTATTATTATTATTATTATTATTATTATTATTATTATTATTATTTATTATTATTATTATTATTATTATTATTATTATTATTATTATTATTATTATTATTATTATTATTATTATTATTATTATTATTATTATTATTATTATTATTAATTATTATTATTATTATTATTATTATTATTATTATTATTATTATTATTATTATTATTATTATTATTATTATTATTATTATTATTATTATTATTATTATTATTATTATTATTATTATTATTATTATTATTATTATTATTATTATTATTATTATTATTATTATTATTATTATTATTATTATTATTATTATTATTATTATTATTATTATTATTATTATTATTATTATTATTATTATTATATTATTATTATTATTATTATTATTATTATTATTATTATTATTATTATTATTATTATTATTATTATTATTATTATTATTATTATTATTATTATTATTATTATTATTATTATTATTATTATTATTATTATTATTATTATTATTATTATTATTATTATTATTATTATTATTATTATTATTATTATTATTATTATTATTATTATTATTATTATTATTATTATTATTATTATTATTATTATTATTATTATTATTATTATTATTATTATTATTATTATTATTATTATTATTATTATTATTATTATTATTATTATTATTATTATTATTATTATTATTATTATTATTATTATTATTATTATTATTATTATTATTATTATTATATTATTATTATTATTATTATTATTATTATTATTATTATTATTATTATTATTATTATTATTATTATTATTATTATTATTATTATTATTATTATTATTATTATTATTATATTATTATTATTATTATTATTATTATTATTATTATTATTATTATTATTATTATTATTATTATTATTATTATTATTATTATTATTATTATTATTATTATTATTATTATTATTATTATTATTATTATTATTATTATTATTATTATTATTATTATTATTATTATTATTATTATTATTATTATTATTATTATTATTATTATTATTATTATTATTATTATTATTATTATTATTATTATTATTATTATTATTATTATTATTATTATTATTATTATTATTATTATTATTATTATTATTATTATTATTATTATTATTATTATTATTATTATTATTATTATTATTATTATTATTATTATTATTATTATTATTATTATTATTATTATTATTATTATTATTATTATTATTATTATTATTATTATTATTATTATTATTATTATTATTATTATTATTATTATTATTATTATTATTATTATTATTATTATTATTATTATTATTATTATTATTATTATTATTATTATTATTATTATTATTATTATTATTATTATTATTATTATTATTATTATTATTATTATTATTATTATTATTATTATTATTATTATTATTATTATTATTATTATTATTATTATTATTATTATTATTATTATTATTATTATTATTATTATTATTATTATTATTATTATTATTATTATTATTATTATTATTATTATTATTATTATTATTATTATTTTTATTATTATTATTATTATTATTATTATTATTATTATTATTATTATTATTATTATTATTATTATTATTATTATTATTATTATTATTATTATTATTATTATTATTATTATTATTATTATTATTATTATATTATTATTATTTTATTATTATTATTATTATTATTATTATTATTATTTTATTATTATTATTATTATTATTATTATTATTATTATTATTATTATTATTATTATTATTATTATTATTATTATTATTATTATTATTATTATTATTATTATTATTATTATTATTATTATTATTATTATTATTATTATTATTATTATTATTATTATTATTATTATTATTATTATTATTATTATTATTATTATTATTATTATTATTATTATTATTATTATTATTATTATTATTATTATTATTATTATTATTATTATTATTATTATTATTATTATTATTATTATTATTATTATTATTATTATTATTATTATTATTATTATTATTATTTTATCATTATTATTATTATTATTATTATTATTATTATTATTATTATTATTATTATTATTATTATTATTATTATTATTATTATTATTATTATTATTATTATTATTATTATTATTATTATTATTATTATTATTATTATTATTATTATTATTATTATTATTATTATTATTATTATTATTATTATTATTATTATTATTATTATTATTATTATTATTATTATTATTATTATTATTATTATTATTATTATTATTATTATTATTATTATTATTATTATTATTATTATTATTATTATTATTATTATTATTATTATTATTATTATTATTATTATTATTATTATTATTTTATTATTATTATTATTATTATTATTATTATTATTATTATTATTATTATTATTATTATTATTATTATTATTATTATTATTATTATTATTATTATTATTATTATTATTATTATTATTTTATTATTATTATTATTATTATTATTATTATTATTATTATTATTATTATTATTATTATTATTATTATTATTATTATATTATTATTATTATTATTATTATTATTATTATTATTATTATTATTATTATTATTATTATTATTATTATTATTATTATTATTATTATTATTATTATTATTATTATTATTATTATTATTATTATTATTATTATTATTATTATTATTATTATTATGATTATTATTATTATTATCATTATTATTATTATTATTATTATTATTATTATTATTATTATTATTATTATTATTATTATTATTATTATTATTATTATTATTATTATTATTATCATTATTATTATTATTATTATTATTATTATTATTATTATTATTATTATTATTATTATTATTATTATTATTATTATTATTATTATTATTATTATTATTATTATTATTATTATTATTATTATTATTATTATTATTATTATTATTATTATTATTATTATTATTATTATTATTATTATTATTATTATTTTTATTATTATTATTATTATTATTATTATTATTATTATTATTATTATTATTATTATTATTATTATTATTATTATTATTATTATTATTATTATTATTATTATTATTATTATTATTATTATTATTATTATTATTATTATTATATTATTATTATTATTATTATTATTATTATTATTATTATTATTATTATTATTATTATTATTATTATTATTATTATTATTATTATTATTATTATTATTATTATTATTATTATTATTATTATTATTATTATTATTATTATTATTATTATTATTATTATTATTATTATTATTATTATTATTATTATTATTATTATTATTATTATTATTATTATTATTATTATTATTATTATTATTATTATTATTATATTATTATTATTATTATTATTATTATTATTATTATTATTATTATTATTATTATTATTATTATTATTATTATTATTATTATTATTATTATTATTATTATTATTATTATTATTATTATTATTATTATTATTATTATTATTATTATTATTATTATTATTATTATTATTATTATTATTATTATTATTATTATTATTATTATTATTATTATTATTATTATTATTATTATTATTATTATTATTATTATTATTATTATTATTATTATTATTATTATTATTATTATTATTATTATTATTATTATTATTATTATTATTATTATTATTATTATTATTATTATTATTATTATTATTATTATTATTATTATTATTATTATTATTATTATTATTATTATTATTATTATTATTATTATTATTATTATTATTATTATTATTATTATTATTATTATTATTATTATTATTATTATTATTATTATTATTATTATTATTATTATTATTATTATTATTATTATTATTATTATTATTATTATTATTATTATTATTATTATTATTATTATTATTATTATTATTATTATTATTATTATTATTATTATTATTATTATTATTATTATTATTATTATTATTATTATTATTATTATTATTATTATTATTATTATTATTATTATTATTATTATTATTATTATTATTATTATTATTATTATTATTATTATTATTATTATTATTATTATTATTATTATTATTATTCCTTTATTTCTCATTATATGGTTACAAAAGTACAATTTTAGAGACCTTAAGTCTAAGTAAAATTATAATACATTAAAGTTATTTTACAAATTCATTGCAAAAATTTCCTAGTTACATGACAAGTATCGATTATCACAGCTTTTTGTATATTTTCTATAATTGTATGTTTTAGTCCTAAAGTGTTTACGTTTGTCGCTAAATTTTTGTGAATAATTCCTACACTGGAAATGATGATTGGTACTATCTGCATCGATTTTAGCCCCCATTTTGCTTTGATTTCCGTTGCAAGTTCAGCGTATTTGTTTATCTTTTCCATGTATGTTTTTTCTATATTTCTACTGAGTGGCACTGCTATATCTATTAGGTATCCTTCTTTTGTTGTTTTGTTTACTATTGTGATATCTGGTCTATTGTGTTCTCTTCGGTGCATTGTGTATATCGTTCTATCGAAGTATATTTTTAGGCAATCTGTTTCGATGACTGGGCTTGGTTCATACAGATAATACCTCGATTCTTCTGGGATTATATTGTTGTTTTTCAATAGCTCAATATGTATTATTTTAGCGACGTTGTTATGGCGTTTCAGATAGTCGCTTTGGGCCAGTGTTGGACATGCTGATATTATGTGGTCAATGGTTTCACCACGCATGCCACATCTTCTACAGGTGTCTTCAGGGGCGTCTGGTTGCTTGACGATACATTTCATATAGTTTCTAGTTGGTAACACCTCATCTTGGATTGCAAACATTAAACCTTCAGTTTCGGAGTAGATACTTCCATTTGTTAGCCATTTGTTTGACATTTTTTGGTCAACGTTTTGATTGGATAACATGTGAAAGAATTTTCCATGCAGGGGTTTTGCAGCCCAGTCCTGTAACTTTTGGGAATTAGTTTTGGCGTTTGCTTCGAGCTCAGATATTTGCAGTTTCAAAGGTGTGTAAACTTCATCAACCAGTGTCATAGCTCTTATTAGACTTGAGTCGTTCACTTTCCCATGGAAGTATCTGCGGAGCGATGTGATTTGGTTCTCATGTAGTAGTTGAAGGTCGATCAGTCCTCTTCCTCCTAGTTTTCTCGGAAGTGTCATTCTTTCTACACAGGATTTAGGATGATGTATTTTATATTTTAAGGGTTTATTTAAAGGGTTCAGCGATATGCAAAACCATAAGGCACTTAAGCAATCTCCTTGAAAAATGCCTCGTCTGATAGGTATTACGCCTGTTTTTTGATGTATTGTGCTGTCTTTTAGTTCTATTGTCGTTCTCCAGCTTCCCATTGTTACTCTTAGAAAATCAATCAATGTTGGGTGGATTTTATAGGTAACTAGAACTTCTATCAGCCATGAATGTGGAATGCTGTCAAAGGCCTTTTGATAGTCAATATATCCTGCATGTAGGTTTCGTTTTCCTTTTGTGGCTTGCTCAAGTATGATCTGATCGATTGTAAGTTGTTCTTTGCACCCTCTTGCCCCTCTTATACACCCTTTTTGCTCTTCGGAGATGATGTTCTGTTCTATCATGTGCATATAAATATTATTGTTTATACAAGCAGTAAGTATTTTATACATCGTGGAGAGACATGTGATTGGTCTGCCCTTAGATGGGTCTCTATTAAAATACATTGACTTCGGTAGCAAGTACGTAACACCCTTGGTTAAGAATGATGGTAAGGAGTTGGGACTGCTGATGCAGCCGTTGAATAATTCAATTAATTTTAGGTGTGTTGACGTTAATCTCTTATACCAGAAGTTTTGTATTTTATCCTCACCAGGAGCTTTCCAGTTTTGAGCTCTATCTAGCACAGTTTTCAAGTTATCTGATGTTATGTACTGATTCATCATTGGTTCCAATGTTGACATATTTTCGTTTTCCTCTTTAATCCATTGGCTATCGGAGTTATGATAAACAGGTTTTGACCATATGGATGCCCAATATTCTTCCACACTTTCAACTGATGGGAGATCTTGATTCTGGCTTACATTATTAAATCGATATTCTTTCAGTTCTCTATAGAAGTACTTCTCATTTTTGATAAATCGACAATTATTTATTTTTCTTTTCTCCGAGATGAGATACTTCTGCCTTCTACTTTTAATTACAGATAGTTTTTGTTTTAGGGTGTCTAAAACTCTTACAGGAATCTGATCATTGCTTTCGTACCTTGAGTGATTTGGGAATTGTTGGCATATTTTATTGACTTTGCTTTTAAGCCTTCTGGACTTGTTACCTTTCAAGTGTTCAGTGATGGATGTAATTTGACTTCTTAAATTTGTAATGTCGTTTTCTAGCCTTTTTAACCACGGTTTTGGTGTTGTAACCTTTCTTCTGAACAACTGAGGGTGAAGTTTAGGTCCTTTTCCCAGAATGGTTGTTGTAGTTTGTGCGGCGCTATATATGACAGTGTGCATATCTTCCAAATTATCAATATTTTCTATTAAACTGGGTATAATATGATCATTCAGATGTTGTATTATTTGACATGCCTTTCTTGATGTACTAATTTTTGCTATCGATGGTCTAAGAGCTGGGTTGGACTTATCATATAAGGAGAAAACTTGCCAGAAGATTTCAGATGTCTTAAGAGACAGTTCAGTGGTGTTTTCGGTTAAAGTTAGGTTGTCTTGGATATGAAGAATACTAACGCTAGTCACGATGTGACCTCCATCTCTTTGCGATGGTGCATTTTCCTAAGGAGTTGTTTCTGTTATGGTTGCAGCTACTGATACCGTAGAGGTTCTGATCTCATCTTTTATCCGTTCTCTAGTTGACTCCGGAATAAGGTTGTTTCGATGAATGACTCTTATTTGGTCAGCGAGTCGTTGTTGCGTAGCATTATATTCTGGGTGATAAAGAGTAAAAGCTGCCTGTAATTTTTGTCGATATTCTGTCATGTTTGTTTCTATATGTGTTACTTGGTAATATATGCGTAATAGGAATTCATTAATATTGTTGGTCCATTTCCTACGCTGTCTCATTCTACCAGCTGCCGTGAGAGCTACATCAGATGGTGCATGCTGTTCACTTGTGGGCTGGTTTTCGTAACTATTGCTTGTATATTGTTGAGCCACTGGCGACTCAACTCCCTGAGGAGCCGAGCCCTCGCCGGTAGCCGTGGTCTCTACCGACACTTGAGTGTATATCCCCACTCGATTTTGTGTATTGCTATATTATTATTATTATTATTATTATTATTATTATTATTATTATTATTATTATTATTATTATTATTATTATTATTATTATTATTATTATTATTATCATTATTATTATTATTATTATTATTATTATTATTATTATTATTATTATTATTATTATTATTATCATTATTATTATTATTATTATTATTATTATTATTATTATTATTATTATTATTATTATTATTATTATTATTATTATTATTATTATTATTATTATTATTATTATTATTATTATTATTATTATTATTATTATTATTATTATTATTATTATTATTATTATTATTATTATTATTATTATTATTATTATTATTATTATTATTATTATTATTATTATTATTATTATTATTATTATTATTATTATTATTATTATTATTATTATTATTATTATTATTATTATTATTATTATTATTATTATTATTATTATTATTATTATTATTATTATTATTATTATTATTATTATTATTATTATTATTATTATTATTATTATTATTATTATTATTATTATTATTATTATTATTATTATTATTATTATTATTATTATTATTATTATTATTATTATTATTATTATTATTATTATTATTATTATTATTATTATTATTATTATTATTATTATTATTATTATTATTATTATTATTATTATTATTATTATTATTATTATTATTATTATTATTATTATTATTATTATTATTATTATTATTATTATTATTATTATTATTATTATTATTATTATTATTATTATTATTATTATTATTATTATTATTATTATTATTATTATTATTATTATTATTATTATTATTATTATTATTATTATTATTATTATTATTATTATTATTATTATTATTATTATTATTATTATTATTATTATTATTATTATTATTATTATTATTATTATTATTATTATTATTATTATTATTATTATTATTATTATTATTATTATTATTATTATTATTATTATTATTATTATTATTATTATTATTATTATTATTATTATTATTATTATTATTATTATTATTATTATTATTATTATTATTATTATTATTATTATTATTATTATTATTATTATTATTATTATTATTATTATTATTATTATTATTATTATTATTATTATTATTATTATTATTATTATTATTATTATTATTATTATTATTATTATTATTATTATTATTATTATTATTATTATTATTATTATTATTATTATTATTATTATTATTATTATTATTATTATTATTATTATTATTATTATTATTATTATTATTATTATTATTATTATTATTATTATTATTATTATTATTATTATTATTATTATTATTATTATTATTATTATTATTATTATTATTATTATTATTATTATTATTATTATTATTATTATTATTATTATTATTATTATTATTATTATTATTATTATTATTATTATTATTATTATTATTATTATTATTATTATTATTATTATTATTATTATTATTATTATTATTATTATTATTATTATTATTATTATTATTATTATTATTATTATTATTATTATTATTATTATTATTATTATTATTATTATTATTATTATTATTATTATTATTATTATTATTATTATTATTATTATTATTATTATTATTATTATTATTATTATTATTATTATTATTATTATTATTATTATTATTATTATTATTATTATTATTATTATTATTATTATTATTATTATTATTATTATTATTATTATTATTATTATTATTATTATTATTATTATTATTATTATTATTATTATTATTATTATTATTATTATTATTATTATTATTATTATTATTATTATTATTATTATTATTATTATTATTATTATTATTATTATTATTATTATTATTATTATTATTATTATTATTATTATTATTATTATTATTATTATTATTATTATTATTATTATTATTATTATTATTATTATTATTATTATTATTATTATTATTATTATTATTATTATTATTATTATTATTATTATTATTATTATTATTATTATTATTATTATTATTATTATTATTATTATTATTATTATTATTATTATTATTATTATTATTATTATTATTATTATTATTATTATTATTATTATTATTATTATTATTATTATTATTATTATTATTATTATTATTATTATTATTATTATTATTATTATTATTATTATTATTATTATTATTATTATTATTATTATTATTATTATTATTATTATTATTATTATTATTATTATTATTATTATTATTATTATTATTATTATTATTATTATTATTATTATTATTATTATTATTATTATTATTATTATTATTATTATTATTATTATTATTATTATTATTATTATTATTATTATTATTATTATTATTATTATTATTATTATTATTATTATTATTATTATTATTATTATTATTATTATTATTATTATTATTATTATTATTATTATTATTATTATTATTATTATTATTATTATTATTATTATTATTATTATTATTATTATTATTATTATTATTATTATTATTATTATTATTATTATTATTATTATTATTATTATTATTATTATTATTATTATTATTATTATTATTATTATTATTATTATTATTATTATTATTATTATTATTATTATTATTATTATTATTATTATTATTATTATTATTATTATTATTATTATTATTATTATTATTATTATTATTATTATTATTATTATTATTATTATTATTATTATTATTATTATTATTATTATTATTATTATTATTATTATTATTATTATTATTATTATTATTATTATTATTATTATTATTATTATTATTATTATTATTATTATTATTATTATTATTATTATTATTATTATTATTATTATTATTATTATTATTATTATTATTATTATTATTATTATTATTATTATTATTATTATTATTATTATTATTATTATTATTATTATTATTATTATTATTATTATTATTATTATTATTATTATTATTATTATTATTATTATTATTATTATTATTATTATTATTATTATTATTATTATTATTATTATTATTATTATTATTATTATTATTATTATTATTATTATTATTATTATTATTATTATTATTATTATTATTATTATTATTATTATTATTATTATTATTATTATTATTATTATTATTATTATTATTATTATTATTATTATTATTATTATTATTATTATTATTATTATTATTATTATTATTATTATTATTATTATTATTATTATTATTATTATTATTATTATTATTATTATTATTATTATTATTATTATTATTATTATTATTATTATTATTATTATTATTATTATTATTATTATTATTATTATTATTATTATTATTATTATTATTATTATTATTATTATTATTATTATTATTATTATTATTATTATTATTATTATTATTATTATTATTATTATTATTATTATTATTATTATTATTATTATTATTATTATTATTATTATTATTATTATTATTATTATTATTATTATTATTATTATTATTATTATTATTATTATTATTATTATTATTATTATTATTATTATTATTATTATTATTATTATTATTATTATTATTATTATTATTATTATTATTATTATTATTATTATTATTATTATTATTATTATTATTATTATTATTATTATTATTATTATTATTATTATTATTATTATTATTATTATTATTATTATTATTATTATTATTATTATTATTATTATTATTATTATTATTATTATTATTATTATTATTATTATTATTATTATTATTATTATTATTATTATTATTATTATTATTATTATTATTATTATTATTATTATTATTATTATTATTATTATTATTATTATTATTATTATTATTATTATTATTATTATTATTATTATTATTATTATTATTATTATTATTATTATTATTATTATTATTATTATTATTATTATTATTATTATTATTATTATTATTATTATTATTATTATTATTATTATTATTATTATTATTATTATTATTATTATTATTATTATTATTATTATTATTATTATTATTATTATTATTATTATTATTATTATTATTATTATTATTATTATTATTATTATTATTATTATTATTATTATTATTATTATTATTATTATTATTATTATTATTATTATTATTATTATTATTATTATTATTATTATTATTATTATTATTATTATTATTATTATTATTATTATTATTATTATTATTATTATTATTATTATTATTATTATTATTATTATTATTATTATTATTATTATTATTATTATTATTATTATTATTATTATTATTATTATTATTATTATTATTATTATTATTATTATTATTATTATTATTATTATTATTATTATTATTATTATTATTATTATTATTATTATTATTATTATTATTATTATTATTATTATTATTATTATTATTATTATTATTATTATTATTATTATTATTATTATTATTATTATTATTATTATTATTATTATTATTATTATTATTATTATTATTATTATTATTATTATTATTATTATTATTATTATTATTATTATTATTATTATTATTATTATTATTATTATTATTATTATTATTATTATTATTATTATTATTATTATTATTATTATTATTATTATTATTATTATTATTATTATTATTATTATTATTATTATTATTATTATTATTATTATTATTATTATTATTATTATTATTATTATTATTATTATTATTATTATTATTATTATTATTATTATTATTATTATTATTATTATTATTATTATTATTATTATTATTATTATTATTATTATTATTATTATTATTATTATTATTATTATTATTATTATTATTATTATTATTATTATTATTATTATTATTATTATTATTATTATTATTATTATTATTATTATTATTATTATTATTATTATTATTATTATTATTATTATTATTATTATTATTATTATTATTATTATTATTATTATTATTATTATTATTATTATTATTATTATTATTATTATTATTATTATTATTATTATTATTATTATTATTATTATTATTATTATTATTATTATTATTATTATTATTATTATTATTATTATTATTATTATTATTATTATTATTATTATTA
Organism: Dichetophora obliterata; assembly: GCA_963920525.1. Lineage (NCBI taxonomy): Eukaryota > Metazoa > Arthropoda > Insecta > Diptera > Sciomyzidae > Dichetophora > Dichetophora obliterata. Next base: position 192,335,070 of record OY986437.1, read on the forward strand.
TTATTATTATTATTATTATTATTATTATTATTATTATTATTATTATTATTATTATTATTATTATTATTATTATTATTATTATTATTATTATTATTATTATTATTATTATTATTATTATTATTATTATTATTATTATTATTATTATTATTATTATTATTATTATTATTATTATTATTATTATTATTATTATTATTATTATTATTATTATTATTATTATTATTATTATTATTATTATTATTATTATTATTATTATTATTATTATTATTATTATTATTATTATTATTATTATTATTATTATTATTATTATTATTATTATTATTATTATTATTATTATTATTATTATTATTATTATTATTATTATTATTATTATTATTATTATTATTATTATTATTATTATTATTATTATTATTATTATTATTATTATTATTATTATTATTATTATTATTATTATTATTATTATTATTATTATTATTATTATTATTATTATTATTATTATTATTATTATTATTATTATTATTATTATTATTATTATTATTATTATTATTATTATTATTATTATTATTATTATTATTATTATTATTATTATTATTATTATTATTATTATTATTATTATTATTATTATTATTATTATTATTATTATTATTATTATTATTATTATTATTATTATTATTATTATTATTATTATTATTATTATTATTATTATTATTATTATTATTATTATTATTATTATTATTATTATTATTATTATTATTATTATTATTATTATTATTATTATTATTATTATTATTATTATTATTATTATTATTATTATTATTATTATTATTATTATTATTATTATTATTATTATTATTATTATTATTATTATTATTATTATTATTATTATTATTATTATTATTATTATTATTATTATTATTATTATTATTATTATTATTATTATTATTATTATTATTATTATTATTATTATTATTATTATTATTATTATTATTATTATTATTATTATTATTATTATTATTATTATTATTATTATTATTATTATTATTATTATTATTATTATTATTATTATTATTATTATTATTATTATTATTATTATTATTATTATTATTATTATTATTATTATTATTATTATTATTATTATTATTATTATTATTATTATTATTATTATTATTATTATTATTATTATTATTATTATTATTATTATTATTATTATTATTATTATTATTATTATTATTATTATTATTATTATTATTATTATTATTATTATTATTATTATTATTATTATTATTATTATTATTATTATTATTATTATTATTATTATTATTATTATTATTATTATTATTATTATTATTATTATTATTATTATTATTATTATTATTATTATTATTATTATTATTATTATTATTATTATTATTATTATTATTATTATTATTATTATTATTATTATTATTATTATTATTATTATTATTATTATTATTATTATTATTATTATTATTATTATTATTATTATTATTATTATTATTATTATTATTATTATTATTATTATTATTATTATTATTATTATTATTATTATTATTATTATTATTATTATTATTATTATTATTATTATTATTATTATTATTATTATTATTATTATTATTATTATTATTATTATTATTATTATTATTATTATTATTATTATTATTATTATTATTATTATTATTATTATTATTATTATTATTATTATTATTATTATTATTATTATTATTATTATTATTATTATTATTATTATTATTATTATTATTATTATTATTATTATTATTATTATTATTATTATTATTATTATTATTATTATTATTATTATTATTATTATTATTATTATTATTATTATTATTATTATTATTATTATTATTATTATTATTATTATTATTATTATTATTATTATTATTATTATTATTATTATTATTATTATTATTATTATTATTATTATTATTATTATTATTATTATTATTATTATTATTATTATTATTATTATTATTATTATTATTATTATTATTATTATTATTATTATTATTATTATTATTATTATTATTATTATTATTATTATTATTATTATTATTATTATTATTATTATTATTATTATTATTATTATTATTATTATTATTATTATTATTATTATTATTATTATTATTATTATTATTATTATTATTATTATTATTATTATTATTATTATTATTATTATTATTATTATTATTATTATTATTATTATTATTATTATTATTATTATTATTATTATTATTATTATTATTATTATTATTATTATTATTATAATCCCACGCCTCTTTCCCCCCCAGATACCGCTCGCGCTGGGGTCCATTTTCACCGAGCACGACGGCAATTCGTTTTGCAAGTCGTATCGGCACTTATGTAATTTAATTATTAGATGTTATTAATTTATTTTATATGTTTAATATTATGATCTCTCGTTGGTTTTTTGTTTTAAATTACGGTTGCTGTAGGAATTTTCGCACGATCCTACACGTACTAAGGATCACTGATTTTGAGATTTCTTGAACTAAGTGTTGGCATTCGATTCTCTTTAGTTCATTCATTACGTTTTTTGCAATTATTCCCGTACTGGATATAATTATTGGCACCACTCTAATTTCTGTTAGTCTCTCCCGCTGTTTAATTTCATTTGCAAGTTCAACGTATTTTGCAATTTTTTCGGCAAAGGTTCGATTTGCATTAGAAGAAAGTGGAACAGCTGTCTATTAGGTATCCCTTTTTATTTTTTTTATCTATCCATACTATGTCAGGTCTGTTTGCCGTTATTGTGTGGTCAGTCATTATCACTCTGTCCCAATAAAGTTTAAAATCTGGGCTTAGAAAGACTCCAATAGGCTGATATTTATAATATGGTGTTCTATTTTCAACAAGACTGCATCGTACTGCCAATTCCTGATGAACAAGTTTAGCTACATTATTGTGCCTACTCAAATAGTCGCTACTTGCTAGAGAAGAGCAACCATTAATAATGTGGTCGATGGACTCTTGGCTCTGATTGCATCGTCGGCAAGCGCTTTCAACTTCAAGATGGAGAATGGCTCGCTGGTATTGCCTTGTTGAAATAATGCCGTCTTGAATTGCAATAATGAACCCCTCAGTTTCAGGGAATAACTGTCCGCTCTTCAACCATATAGTTGAGGCTTCTTTATCAATGTCTGGTAGTCCAAGATGGTGTGGGTACTTTCCATGTATTGATTTTTGCTTCCACATCTCAACTATGTCACTATTTGCTCGAATTTGGGCCATTGGTTGCAATTCAATATTTCTAAGGTTTAATCTTGTGTAGCTTCTGTCAATGTGGCAAAGAACATTGTATCTTCCATAGCGATCGCTGCACTCATAAAAGAAACGTCTTAGGTTTTCAATTTGTTTATGATGCAGGTTGTGAATATCAGCGATTCCTCGCCCACCTTCTGACCTAGACAAAAAGATTCTTTCAATTGCCGCTCCGGGATGATGAAAACGAAAAGCTGTCATTGTCGTTCTTATTCGACGTTCTAACGTGTCAAGATCCGTTCTACTCCACTTTATAATTCCAAAAGAGTATGTCAGGACCGGAATTGCATACACATTGATGGCTCTTATCAGATTTCCACTGTTAAGTTTTGTTTTGAACAATTGTTTTAATCTCTTCTCGAATTCCTTTTTTATCTTTTCCTTTATTACGCTATGGAGAATACCGCGCATTTCCTGTATACCAAGATATTTATAACATTCTTCGTTATTAAGAAAGTCTATGGTTCCCTCTTCGAAAACAATCCCTTCAGCTTGCACAACATTTCCTCTAACCATTTCAACCGCCTTGCATTTTTCGAACCCGAAGTCCATACAAATGTCATCGCTAAATTGTTTGACAATACTGACAAGTCCTATAAGATGTTGTTTGGATCTCGCCATTCGTTTTAAGTCATCCATGTATAGCATATGTGTAAAGCTACAGTGATTATCATTCAATTTTATGCGATACCCATTCGAAGAATTATTAAATTATTATTATTATTATTATTATTATTATTATTATTATTATTATTATTATTATTATTATTATTATTATTATTATTATTATTATTATTATTATTATTATTATTATTATTATTATTATTATTATTATTATTATTATTATTATTATTATTATTATTATTATTATTATTATTATTATTATTATTATTATTATTATTATTATTATTATTATTATTATTATTATTATTATTATTATTATTATTATTATTATTATTATTATTATTATTATTATTATTATTATTATTATTATTATTATTATTATTATTATTATTATTATTATTATTATTATTATTATTATTATTATTATTATTATTATTATTATTATTATTATTATTATTATTATTATTATTATTATTATTATTATTATTATTATTATTATTATTATTATTATTATTATTATTATTATTATTATTATTATTATTATTATTATTATTATTATTATTATTATTATTATTATTATTATTATTATTATTATTATTATTATTATTATTATTATTATTATTATTATTATTATTATTATTATTATTATTATTATTATTATTATTATTATTATTATTATTATTATTATTATTATTATTATTATTATTATTATTATTATTATTATTATTATTATTATTATTATTATTATTATTATTATTATTATTATTATTATTATTATTATTATTATTATTATTATTATTATTATTATTATTATTATTATTATTATTATTATTATTATTATTATTATTATTATTATTATTATTATTATTATTATTATTATTATTATTATTATTATTATTATTATTATTATTATTATTATTATTATTATTATTATTATTATTATTATTATTATTATTATTATTATTATTATTATTATTATTATTATTATTATTATTATTATTATTATTATTATTATTATTATTATTATTATTATTATTATTATTATTATTATTATTATTATTATTATTATTATTATTATTATTATTATTATTATTATTATTATTATTATTATTATTATTATTATTATTATTATTATTATTATTATTATTATTATTATTATTATTATTATTATTATTATTATTATTATTATTATTATTATTATTATTATTATTATTATTATTATTATTATTATTATTATTATTATTATTATTATTATTATTATTATTATTATTATTATTATTATTATTATTATTATTATTATTATTATTATTATTATTATTATTATTATTATTATTATTATTATTATTATTATTATTATTATTATTATTATTATTATTATTATTATTATTATTATTATTATTATTATTATTATTATTATTATTATTATTATTATTATTATTATTATTATTATTATTATTATTATTATTATTATTATTATTATTATTATTATTATTATTATTATTATTATTATTATTATTATTATTATTATTATTATTATTATTATTATTATTATTATTATTATTATTATTATTATTATTATTATTATTATTATTATTATTATTATTATTATTATTATTATTATTATTATTATTATTATTATTATTATTATTATTATTATTATTATTATTATTATTATTATTATTATTATTATTATTATTATTATTATTATTATTATTATTATTATTATTATTATTATTATTATTATTATTATTATTATTATTATTATTATTATTATTATTATTATTATTATTATTATTATTATTATTATTATTATTATTATTATTATTATTATTATTATTATTATTATTATTATTATTATTATTATTATTATTATTATTATTATTATTATTATTATTATTATTATTATTATTATTATTATTATTATTATTATTATTATTATTATTATTATTATTATTATTATTATTATTATTATTATTATTATTATTATTATTATTATTATTATTATTATTATTATTATTATTATTATTATTATTATTATTATTATTATTATTATTATTATTATTATTATTATTATTATTATTATTATTATTATTATTATTATTATTATTATTATTATTATTATTATTATTATTATTATTATTATTATTATTATTATTATTATTATTATTATTATTATTATTATTATTATTATTATTATTATTATTATTATTATTATTATTATTATTATTATTATTATTATTATTATTATTATTATTATTATTATTATTATTATTATTATTATTATTATTATTATTATTATTATTATTATTATTATTATTATTATTATTATTATTATTATTATTATTATTATTATTATTATTATTATTATTATTATTATTATTATTATTATTATTATTATTATTATTATTATTATTATTATTATTATTATTATTATTATTATTATTATTATTATTATTATTATTATTATTATTATTATTATTATTATTATTATTATTATTATTATTATTATTATTATTATTATTATTATTATTATTATTATTATTATTATTATTATTATTATTATTATTATTATTATTATTATTATTATTATTATTATTATTATTATTATTATTATTATTATTATTATTATTATTATTATTATTATTATTATTATTATTATTATTATTATTATTATTATTATTATTATTATTATTATTATTATTATTATTATTATTATTATTATTATTATTATTATTATTATTATTATTATTATTATTATTATTATTATTATTATTATTATTATTATTATTATTATTATTATTATTATTATTATTATTATTATTATTATTATTATTATTATTATTATTATTATTATTATTATTATTATTATTATTATTATTATTATTATTATTATTATTATTATTATTATTATTATTATTATTATTATTATTATTATTATTATTATTATTATTATTATTATTATTATTATTATTATTATTATTATTATTATTATTATTATTATTATTATTATTATTATTATTATTATTATTATTATTATTATTATTATTATTATTATTATTATTATTATTATTATTATTATTATTATTATTATTATTATTATTATTATTATTATTATTATTATTATTATTATTATTATTATTATTATTATTATTATTATTATTATTATTATTATTATTATTATTATTATTATTATTATTATTATTATTATTATTATTATTATTATTATTATTATTATTATTATTATTATTATTATTATTATTATTATTATTATTATTATTATTATTATTATTATTATTATTATTATTATTATTATTATTATTATTATTATTATTATTATTATTATTATTATTATTATTATTATTATTATTATTATTATTATTATTATTATTATTATTATTATTATTATTATTATTATTATTATTATTATTATTATTATTATTATTATTATTATTATTATTATTATTATTATTATTATTATTATTATTATTATTATTATTATTATTATTATTATTATTATTATTATTATTATTATTATTATTATTATTATTATTATTATTATTATTATTATTATTATTATTATTATTATTATTATTATTATTATTATTATTATTATTATTATTATTATTATTATTATTATTATTATTATTATTATTATTATTATTATTATTATTATTATTATTATTATTATTATTATTATTATTATTATTATTATTATTATTATTATTATTATTATTATTATTATTATTATTATTATTATTATTATTATTATTATTATTATTATTATTATTATTATTATTATTATTATTATTATTATTATTATTATTATTATTATTATTATTATTATTATTATTATTATTATTATTATTATTATTATTATTATTATTATTATTATTATTATTATTATTATTATTATTATTATTATTATTATTATTATTATTATTATTATTATTATTATTATTATTATTATTATTATTATTATTATTATTATTATTATTATTATTATTATTATTATTATTATTATTATTATTATTATTATTATTATTATTATTATTATTATTATTATTATTATTATTATTATTATTATTATTATTATTATTATTATTATTATTATTATTATTATTATTATTATTATTATTATTATTATTATTATTATTATTATTATTATTATTATTATTATTATTATTATTATTATTATTATTATTATTATTATTATTATTATTATTATTATTATTATTATTATTATTATTATTATTATTATTATTATTATTATTATTATTATTATTATTATTATTATTATTATTATTATTATTATTATTATTATTATTATTATTATTATTATTATTATTATTATTATTATTATTATTATTATTATTATTATTATTATTATTATTATTATTATTATTATTATTATTATTATTATTATTATTATTATTATTATTATTATTATTATTATTATTATTATTATTATTATTATTATTATTATTATTATTATTATTATTATTATTATTATTATTATTATTATTATTATTATTATTATTATTATTATTATTATTATTATTATTATTATTATTATTATTATTATTATTATTATTATTATTATTATTATTATTATTATTATTATTATTATTATTATTATTATTATTATTATTATTATTATTATTATTATTATTATTATTATTATTATTATTATTATTATTATTATTATTATTATTATTATTATTATTATTATTATTATTATTATTATTATTATTATTATTATTATTATTATTATTATTATTATTATTATTATTATTATTATTATTATTATTATTATTATTATTATTATTATTATTATTATTATTATTATTATTATTATTATTATTATTATTATTATTATTATTATTATTATTATTATTATTATTATTATTATTATTATTATTATTATTATTATTATTATTATTATTATTATTATTATTATTATTATTATTATTATTATTATTATTATTATTATTATTATTATTATTATTATTATTATTATTATTATTATTATTATTATTATTATTATTATTATTATTATTATTATTATTATTATTATTATTATTATTATTATTATTATTATTATTATTATTATTATTATTATTATTATTATTATTATTATTATTATTATTATTATTATTATTATTATTATTATTATTATTATTATTATTATTATTATTATTATTATTATTATTATTATTATTATTATTATTATTATTATTATTATTATTATTATTATTATTATTATTATTATTATTATTATTATTATTATTATTATTATTATTATTATTATTATTATTATTATTATTATTATTATTATTATTATTATTATTATTATTATTATTATTATTATTATTATTATTATTATTATTATTATTATTATTATTATTATTATTATTATTATTATTATTATTATTATTATTATTATTATTATTATTATTATTATTATTATTATTATTATTATTATTATTATTATTATTATTATTATTATTATTATTATTATTATTATTATTATTATTATTATTATTATTATTATTATTATTATTATTATTATTATTATTATTATTATTATTATTATTATTATTATTATTATTATTATTATTATTATTATTATTATTATTATTATTATTATTATTATTATTATTATTATTATTATTATTATTATTATTATTATTATTATTATTATTATTATTATTATTATTATTATTATTATTATTATTATTATTATTATTATTATTATTATTATTATTATTATTATTATTATTATTATTATTATTATTATTATTATTATTATTATTATTATTATTATTATTATTATTATTATTATTATTATTATTATTATTATTATTATTATTATTATTATTATTATTATTATTATTATTATTATTATTATTATTATTATTATTATTATTATTATTATTATTATTATTATTATTATTATTATTATTATTATTATTATTATTATTATTATTATTATTATTATTATTATTATTATTATTATTATTATTATTATTATTATTATTATTATTATTATTATTATTATTATTATTATTATTATTATTATTATTATTATTATTATTATTATTATTATTATTATTATTATTATTATTATTATTATTATTATTATTATTATTATTATTATTATTATTATTATTATTATTATTATTATTATTATTATTATTATTATTATTATTATTATTATTATTATTATTATTATTATTATTATTATTATTATTATTATTATTATTATTATTATTATTATTATTATTATTATTATTATTATTATTATTATTATTATTATTATTATTATTATTATTATTATTATTATTATTATTATTATTATTATTATTATTATTATTATTATTATTATTATTATTATTATTATTATTATTATTATTATTATTATTATTATTATTATTATTATTATTATTATTATTATTATTATTATTATTATTATTATTATTATTATTATTATTATTATTATTATTATTATTATTATTATTATTATTATTATTATTATTATTATTATTATTATTATTATTATTATTATTATTATTATTATTATTATTATTATTATTATTATTATTATTATTATTATTATTATTATTATTATTATTATTATTATTATTATTATTATTATTATTATTATTATTATTATTATTATTATTATTATTATTATTATTATTATTATTATTATTATTATTATTATTATTATTATTATTATTATTATTATTATTATTATTATTATTATTATTATTATTATTATTATTATTATTATTATTATTATTATTATTATTATTATTATTATTATTATTATTATTATTATTATTATTATTATTATTATTATTATTATTATTATTATTATTATTATTATTATTATTATTATTATTATTATTATTATTATTATTATTATTATTATTATTATTATTATTATTATTATTATTATTATTATTATTATTATTATTATTATTATTATTATTATTATTATTATTATTATTATTATTATTATTATTATTATTATTATTATTATTATTATTATTATTATTATTATTATTATTATTATTATTATTATTATTATTATTATTATTATTATTATTATTATTATTATTATTATTATTATTATTATTATTATTATTATTATTATTATTATTATTATTATTATTATTATTATTATTATTATTATTATTATTATTATTATTATTATTATTATTATTATTATTATTATTATTATTATTATTATTATTATTATTATTATTATTATTATTATTATTATTATAATCCCACGCCTCTTTCCCCCCCAGATACCGCTCGCGCTGGGGTCCATTTTCACCGAGCACGACGGCAATTCGTTTTGCAAGTCGTATCGGCACTTATGTAATTTAATTATTAGATGTTATTAATTTATTTTATATGTTTAATATTATGATCTCTCGTTGGTTTTTTGTTTTAAATTACGGTTGCTGTAGGAATTTTCGCACGATCCTACACGTACTAAGGATCACTGATTTTGAGATTTCTTGAACTAAGTGTTGGCATTCGATTCTCTTTAGTTCATTCATTACGTTTTTTGCAATTATTCCCGTACTGGATATAATTATTGGCACCACTCTAATTTCTGTTAGTCTCTCCCGCTGTTTAATTTCATTTGCAAGTTCAACGTATTTTGCAATTTTTTCGGCAAAGGTTCGATTTGCATTAGAAGAAAGTGGAACAGCTGTCTATTAGGTATCCCTTTTTATTTTTTTTATCTATCCATACTATGTCAGGTCTGTTTGCCGTTATTGTGTGGTCAGTCATTATCACTCTGTCCCAATAAAGTTTAAAATCTGGGCTTAGAAAGACTCCAATAGGCTGATATTTATAATATGGTGTTCTATTTTCAACAAGACTGCATCGTACTGCCAATTCCTGATGAACAAGTTTAGCTACATTATTGTGCCTACTCAAATAGTCGCTACTTGCTAGAGAAGAGCAACCATTAATAATGTGGTCGATGGACTCTTGGCTCTGATTGCATCGTCGGCAAGCGCTTTCAACTTCAAGATGGAGAATGGCTCGCTGGTATTGCCTTGTTGAAATAATGCCGTCTTGAATTGCAATAATGAACCCCTCAGTTTCAGGGAATAACTGTCCGCTCTTCAACCATATAGTTGAGGCTTCTTTATCAATGTCTGGTAGTCCAAGATGGTGTGGGTACTTTCCATGTATTGATTTTTGCTTCCACATCTCAACTATGTCACTATTTGCTCGAATTTGGGCCATTGGTTGCAATTCAATATTTCTAAGGTTTAATCTTGTGTAGCTTCTGTCAATGTGGCAAAGAACATTGTATCTTCCATAGCGATCGCTGCACTCATAAAAGAAACGTCTTAGGTTTTCAATTTGTTTATGATGCAGGTTGTGAATATCAGCGATTCCTCGCCCACCTTCTGACCTAGACAAAAAGATTCTTTCAATTGCCGCTCCGGGATGATGAAAACGAAAAGCTGTCATTGTCGTTCTTATTCGACGTTCTAACGTGTCAAGATCCGTTCTACTCCACTTTATAATTCCAAAAGAGTATGTCAGGACCGGAATTGCATACACATTGATGGCTCTTATCAGATTTCCACTGTTAAGTTTTGTTTTGAACAATTGTTTTAATCTCTTCTCGAATTCCTTTTTTATCTTTTCCTTTATTACGCTATGGAGAATACCGCGCATTTCCTGTATACCAAGATATTTATAACATTCTTCGTTATTAAGAAAGTCTATGGTTCCCTCTTCGAAAACAATCCCTTCAGC
>OY986437.1:192353010-192365510 GCA_963920525.1 Dichetophora obliterata
TGAAGAGCTCTACTGTGAAATAAAATCAAAAATTACAAGCGCTATTGCGCAACACAATCGCCAAAGCTCCAATTCGTTCAATAGTACACATCAGTTGACCTTCAATGCAAGTTCAAGTGGGTGCAATTCGAGATCAACTAAACTACCAAAGTTGCAAATTCCGACATTTTCCGGGATGTATACCGAATGGACAGAGTGGCACAGTACATTTGTTGCCGTAGTTGATTCCGATTTAGACTTAGATGATTTATCTAAATTTATTTATTTGCGTTCATGCTTAGGGCCTATTCCGTTACGCACGATTGACTCATTAGAGTTAACGGCTCAAAACTATTCACATGCTTTAGAATTGCTCCGAAACCGCTTCGATAATAGAGCAATAATATTCCAAGCACATATAAAAGAACTCTTCGGAATACCACGCAGTCTTCGACCTTGCTCTTCTAGCCTTCGGGAAATGGTTGACACAGTTAATTCGCATCTTCGGTCGCTCAAGTCTTTAGGAAGTACCGAGCAAATAACAAACGTAATGCTCTTTTATCTTATTCGTTCCAAGGTAGATGAAGAAACATTAATAAAGTGGGAAGATGATTTTGACAATCAATCGCTTCCAACATGGGATATTTTTTCGAAGTTTTTAGCAAATCGATGCTTAGCATTAGAGAGCCGGGAAATTAATTGTAAGTCAACATCAGTGCGCACCGATATTACACGGTACAACAACAACAAGGAAGCTAATAAGCAATCATCGTTCAAGAAGTCTAGTTCATTGTCTGCCATAACCAAAACCGATAAGAGTCAGTGCGTAAGTTGCGGAGGTTCTCATGTATTAAGTCTTTGCGAAACTTTTTTAAGTCTAACACCGATTCAACGATATTTTGAAGCAAAAAAGCTTTCCGTTTGCATACTGTGTCTTCAAAAAAGTCACCCTGTAAGAGATTGTAAGGCAAACCGTTGTGAGAGCTGTCAGGGGCTGCATCATGATCTCTTACACAGAGAATTAAAGAAAGAAGCAACGAATGAAGCTATAATAGAGCCTTACTCTTCAACTTCGACAATGTCGTCTCTTAATGCTGCTCTGCTCCCTTCATATGCTATAAACTTCTTATCGACAGTAGTACTTTTTGTGGAAAATAAACAGGGTCATCTTTTAAAATGCCGTGCTCTCTTAGATTCAGGAAGCCAGCTTAACTTTATCACAGAAGAGCTAGCGTCAAATTTAAAGTTAAGAGTTAAACCTGCAAATGTTGTGGTTACTGGTATTGGCGATTCTAAAACCAATATAAAAGGCAAGGCCTCGACTCGTATTCGGTCGAGATTGACCAGTTTCTCTGACAAATTAGATTTCATGGTAATGCCAGAGATAACACAATACTCCCTTGATAAATGTGTTAAAATTGAACACTGGAAAATTCCTAGTAATATTCAACTGGCTGACCCAGAGTTTAGTAAGGTAAAAAAAATCGATATGCTCTTAGGTGTTTCCGTATTTTACAAAGTTTTGTCTGTTGGCCAAATAAGTCTAGGCGAAAACTTTCCCGTGCTGCAAAAATCTTTGTTAGGTTGGACTGTTGCAGGCGAGTATAAGCACTATTCCGTAAATACGGCAAATTTGAACTCAGCTATGATAAGTAGTTTAGAAGAAGATGAAGCTAAGCTAACGGAATTAGTGGAGAAATTTTGGAAGAGCGAAGATGGCTTAGATGTAGTTGTGGGTTTGACTCTAGATGAGCAATTGTGTGAAGATTATTTCATTAAAACTGTAAGACGCACAGAGTCAGGACGATTTATCGTACGGCTACCATTTAAGGACTTCAGAAACTATGTTGGAGACTCGTATCAGATAGCATTTAAACGATTTTTTTAATCTTGAGCAAAGGCTAAATAAAAATGGGAACCTAAAATCCGAGTATACAGCATTTATAGAAGAATACCAATCTTTAGGCCATCTTGAAGAATTGAATGATACTGAAACCATTTCGCAAATAAAAATACTTCATGCCGCATCACCCTGTTTTAAGACCTAATAGCATTTCGACCAAACTGCGTGTTGTCTTTGACGCATCATGTAAATCAAGCTCCGGTTATTCATTGAATGACAATTTAAGAGTCGGTCCGAAAATCCAACCTGATCTGTTTGACATATTAATTAGGTTTAGATGCCACAAGTACGCCATAACAGCAGATGTTTCCAAAATGTATAGGCAGATTCTAATAGACAAAGACGATAGTAACTGGCAATGCATATTATGGCGCGACCAAATTAATCAAGATATAAGGTTCTTGCGCCTAAAAACAGTTACTTATGGAACGAGCTCTGCACCCTTTTTAGCTGTTCGTTGTCTTAAATACTTAGCGGAAAATTATAGTTCGGATTATAAACTTGGGAGTCGAGTTCTAACAGAAAATTTTTATATGGACGATATGTTAGCTGGCGCTGACACTTTGGCAGGTCTAATAACTTTAAAAAATGAAGTAACAGCCCTCTTATCTCTTGGAAAATTTGAGTTACATAAATGGCGATCAAATCACCCCTGACTTATTAAGCGAGGACTTAAGTCAAAATCGCGAAATTGTTCAAATTAAAACGCAAGACTCTTCTAAAACTTTAGGAATATTGTGGGATTCCGCTCGAGATTTTTTCACTTTTTATCATTCTGTGGAACCCTCCGATAAAATTAGAAAACGGATAGTATTATCCGAGCTGGCTCAGCTTTTTGATCCTTTAGGACTAATAAACCCTGTTATAGTATTGGGAAAAATATTTATGCAAATTCTGTGGTCTCTAAAGTTGGACTGGGACGAATCACTTCCTCAAGATTTACACTGCCAATGGAAAAAATATAGAAGCCAACTAGGTGCTGTTTCTAACATAGAGTTCCCTCGGTCAATTATACGCTGTCTGAATGTAAGTTTAGTAGAGCTGCATGGATTTTCAGATGCTTCTAACCGAGCTTTCGGGTGTGTAGTGTATGCAAGAGCTGTTGATCCATTTGGCAATATTTCCGTTGAACTCATAAGCTCAAAATCTCGCATTGCACCGCTTAAATCATACTCTTTGCCCCGCTTAGAGCTTCAAGCAGCACTGCTATTAGCTCAATTTGTAAATAGAATCAAACTATGTCTCTCCACCTGCGTTAAAAACGTGTATTTTTGGTCTGATTCAACAATAGTCTTAAATTGGATAGCATCGCCTGCAGCACGGTGGTCTACATTTGTGGCCAATCGAGTGGCTAAAATTCAAGAACTTTCGAAAAACTGTTTGTGGTTTAAAATTGACACCAAAAATAATCCAGCAGACATAGTTTCACGTGGTATGATGCCTGAAGAGCTGGCCGCTTCGCAGCTGTGGAAAAAGGGGCCTGATTTTTTAAGCACTCCAATAGAGGAATGGCCTTCTCAAAGATCACTTGTGACATCCATTGACCACCCCTTAGAAGAACGGAAAGTAACTTTTAGCCTTACCGCTACAAGTCTTACTCCGTACGAGGACTTAGTTGTAAAGTGTAAATTTATTAATGATTACCGGAAGCTGCAAAGAGTGTTTGCATTTATGTATCGTTGGCTTCACGTTACACGCGCTCATAAGCTCCAAGTTGGTAGCCTAACCGTATCAGAACTAAGAGAAGGCCTGAACCATATTGTTTTCAACCTTCAACATGTTTATTTTCCATCAGAAATAAAAAATATTTTAAATAATACTCATATAAAATCAGCAAAAATCCAGAAACTAGCTCCTTTTATGGATAACCGTTATCCCCTACCCATATTAAGAGTTGGTGGACGAATTTCTAAGTCTGATTTGCCATTTGATTCAAAGCACCCAATATTATTACCCGGGGACCACGCGTTTACGTACGGATTAGTAAGCTATTACCATCGAATCCATTCTCACGCTGGTCCACAAGCCCTGACTGCTTTTCTACGGCAAAGATTTTGGATTATTAATGCTAGAAAAGTAGCACGAAAGGTAGTTCGATTATGTATTCCTTGCTTTCGACAAAAACCAAAAGAAATGTCACAAATCATGGGTGATCTACCCGCCTCCAGGGTATCAGGAAACGTTCGACCTTTTGAGAGAGCTGGACTTGACTTTGCAGGTCCAATATCAATTCATTATAAACTAAGGGGTAAAAGGCCCACCAAAGCCTATATTGCAATTTTTATTTGTTTTTTATGTAAGGCCTGTCATATCGAAGTTGTTTCAGACTTAAGTACTTCTGCTTTTCTTTCAGCGCTAAAACGGTTCTTCGCGAGGCGTGGATTAAGCTCTGATTTATACTGTGATAACGCTACTAACTTTACTGGTGCCTCAAGAGAGTTGAAGCAGTTAGAAGATATTTTGGTGGATTCCGCGTCACAGGCCATAATACTCGACGAGTGTTCCTCCAAAGGAGTTAACTTTCACTTCATTCCTCCTCGCTCTCCAAATTTTGGTGGGCTCTGGGAAAGTGCGGTAAAAGTGGCAAAAGGACTGCTCGTTCATCAAATTAACAATTCATCACTTACATTCGAGGAACTAATCACTGCGACCGCACAAGTCGAGGCTATTTTGAATTCGCGACCGCTTTGCCCCCTCTCCTCTGATCCAAATGACTTGGAAGTATTAACACCGGGGCATTTCTTGATTGGGCGTCCGCTTAATACGTTTCCTGAACCGCTGCTTGACCACGACTTGAAATTATCCCACGTTAACCGGTGGAAGCGTGTTCACGCCGTCCAGCAAACCTTCTGGCAAAGATGGGCTCGAGAGTATTTATCTCTGCTTCAAGAGCGTCAAAAATGGATCACACCGCATGACAATATAATGCCTGGTATGTTAGTCCTTATCGCTGAAGACAATCGTCCCCCATGCCAATGGTTGCTTGGACGAGTTAAGGAAACGTATCCTGGTGACGATGGTCTAGTTCGAGTAGTCTTATTACAAACTAAGACAGGCGTATTAAAGCGGAACGTTCGCAAGATTTGTCCCCTGCCAACAGAGTAACAGGTTCATACTTGGAAATGGAGCTTCCAAGGGGGGGAGGATGTTTCGGCCAAAATGTATTGCCTTTAAGTATTATATTTATTGCATCATTATTACAGATCTTACGATTTGAATTAGTACTGTATTGAACTATTAATTAGTCAACCCTGAACAAATTGTTTTCTTTTTTTATTATTCGTTAATTTAACTCACTAAATTTTTGCTCTCTTTAAATTCCGCATACCAAGCGGTAATCTTATTATTTTTTGCTTTGTATTGAATTGAAATGTTAATTAGTCAACTCTGACCAAAATGTTTTCTTTTTTTTATTATCCGTTAATTCAACTCACTAAATTTTGGCTCTCTTTAAATTCCGCATACAAGCGGTAATCTTATTCCGTTTTGCTTTGTATTCTATCTAGCATAAGAAAATTATGTAAACTACAATAAATCATTATACAAGTTTAAGTGAACCTTTTCGGTTGTTTCATTTTCAATCACAAAAAAGCTTGTGATTTATCATTATTATTAATATTATTATTATTATTATTATTATTATTATTATTATTATTATTATTATTATTATTATTATTATTATTATTATTATTATTATTATTATTATTATTATTATTATTATTATTATTATTATTATTATTATTATTATTATTATTATTATTATTATTATTATTATTATTATTATTATTATTATTATTATTATTATTATTATTATTATTATTATTATTATTATTATTATTATTATTATTATTATTATTATTATTATTATTATTATTATTATTATTATTATTATTATTATTATTATTATTATTATTATTATTATTATTATTATTATTATTATTATTATTATTATTATTATTATTATTATTATTATTATTATTATTATTATTATTATTATTATTATTATTATTATTATTATTATTATTATTATTATTATTATTATTATTATTATTATTATTATTATTATTATTATTATTATTATTATTATTATTATTATTATTATTATTATTATTATTATTATTATTATTATTATTATTATTATTATTATTATTATTATTATTATTATTATTATTATTATTATTATTATTATTATTATTATTATTATTATTATTATTATTATTATTATTATTATTATTATTATTATTATTATTATTATTATTATTATTATTATTATTATTATTATTATTATTATTATTATTATTATTATTATTATTATTATTATTATTATTATTATTATTATTATTATTATTATTATTATTATTATTATTATTATTATTATTATTATTATTATTATTATTATTATTATTATTATTATTATTATTATTATTATTATTATTATTATTATTATTATTATTATTATTATTATTATTATTATTATTATTATTATTATTATTATTATTATTATTATTATTATTATTATTATTATTATTATTATTATTATTATTATTATTATTATTATTATTATTATTATTATTATTATTATTATTATTATTATTATTATTATTATTATTATTATTATTATTATTATTATTATTATTATTATTATTATTATTATTATTATTATTATTATTATTATTATTATTATTATTATTATTATTATTATTATTATTATTATTATTATTATTATTATTATTATTATTATTATTATTATTATTATTATTATTATTATTATTATTATTATTATTATTATTATTATTATTATTATTATTATTATTATTATTATTATTATTATTATTATTATTATTATTATTATTATTATTATTATTATTATTATTATTATTATTATTATTATTATTATTATTATTATTATTATTATTATTATTATTATTATTATTATTATTATTATTATTATTATTATTATTATTATTATTATTATTATTATTATTATTATTATTATTATTATTATTATTATTATTATTATTATTATTATTATTATTATTATTATTATTATTATTATTATTATTATTATTATTATTATTATTATTATTATTATTATTATTATTATTATTATTATTATTATTATTATTATTATTATTATTATTATTATTATTATTATTATTATTATTATTATTATTATTATTATTATTATTATTATTATTATTATTATTATTATTATTATTATTATTATTATTATTATTATTATTATTATTATTATTATTATTATTATTATTATTATTATTATTATTATTATTATTATTATTATTATTATTATTATTATTATTATTATTATTATTATTATTATTATTATTATTATTATTATTATTATTATTATTATTATTATTATTATTATTATTATTATTATTATTATTATTATTATTATTATTATTATTATTATTATTATTATTATTATTATTATTATTATTATTATTATTATTATTATTATTATTATTATTATTATTATTATTATTATTATTATTATTATTATTATTATTATTATTATTATTATTATTATTATTATTATTATTATTATTATTATTATTATTATTATTATTATTATTATTATTATTATTATTATTATTATTATTATTATTATTATTATTATTATTATTATTATTATTATTATTATTATTATTATTATTATTATTATTATTATTATTATTATTATTATTATTATTATTATTATTATTATTATTATTATTATTATTATTATTATTATTATTATTATTATTATTATTATTATTATTATTATTATTATTATTATTATTATTATTATTATTATTATTATTATTATTATTATTATTATTATTATTATTATTATTATTATTATTATTATTATTATTATTATTATTATTATTATTATTATTATTATTATTATTATTATTATTATTATTATTATTATTATTATTATTATTATTATTATTATTATTATTATTATTATTATTATTATTATTATTATTATTATTATTATTATTATTATTATTATTATTATTATTATTATTATTATTATTATTATTATTATTATTATTATTATTATTATTATTATTATTATTATTATTATTATTATTATTATTATTATTATTATTATTATTATTATTATTATTATTATTATTATTATTATTATTATTATTATTATTATTATTATTATTATTATTATTATTATTATTATTATTATTATTATTATTATTATTATTATTATTATTATTATTATTATTATTATTATTATTATTATTATTATTATTATTATTATTATTATTATTATTATTATTATTATTATTATTATTATTATTATTATTATTATTATTATTATTATTATTATTATTATTATTATTATTATTATTATTATTATTATTATTATTATTATTATTATTATTATTATTATTATTATTATTATTATTATTATTATTATTATTATTATTATTATTATTATTATTATTATTATTATTATTATTATTATTATTATTATTATTATTATTATTATTATTATTATTATTATTATTATTATTATTATTATTATTATTATTATTATTATTATTATTATTATTATTATTATTATTATTATTATTATTATTATTATTATTATTATTATTATTATTATTATTATTATTATTATTATTATTATTATTATTATTATTATTATTATTATTATTATTATTATTATTATTATTATTATTATTATTATTATTATTATTATTATTATTATTATTATTATTATTATTATTATTATTATTATTATTATTATTATTATTATTATTATTATTATTATTATTATTATTATTATTATTATTATTATTATTATTATTATTATTATTATTATTATTATTATTATTATTATTATTATTATTATTATTATTATTATTATTATTATTATTATTATTATTATTATTATTATTATTATTATTATTATTATTATTATTATTATTATTATTATTATTATTATTATTATTATTATTATTATTATTATTATTATTATTATTATTATATATTATTATTATTATTATTATTATTATTATTATTATTATTATTATTATTATTATTATTATTATTATTATTATTATTATTATATTATTATTATTATTATTATTATTATTATTATTATTATTATTATTATTATTATTATTATTATTATTATTATTATTATTATTATTATTATTATTATTATTATTATTATTATTATTATTATTATTATTATTATTATTATTATTATTATTATTATTATTATTATTATTATTATTATTATTATTATTATTATTATTATTATTATTATTATTATTATTATTATTATTATTATTATTATTATTATTATTATTATTATTATTATTATTATTATTATTATTATTATTATTATTATTATTATTATTATTATTATTATTATTATTATTATTATTATTATTATTATTATTATTATTATTATTATTATTATTATTATTATTATTATTATTATTATTATTATTATTATTATTATTATTATTATTATTATTATTATTATTATTATTATTATTATTATTATTATTATTATTATTATTATTATTATTATTATTATTATTATTATTATTATTATTATTATTATTATTATTATTATTATTATTATTATTATTATTATTATTATTATTATTATTATTATTATTATTATTATTATTATTATTATTATTATTATTATTATTATTATTATTATTATTATTATTATTATTATTATTATTATTATTATTATTATTATTATTATTATTATTATTATTATTATTATTATTATTATTATTATTATTATTATTATTATTATTATTATTATTATTATTATTATTATTATTATTATTATTATTATTATTATTATTATTATTATTATTATTATTATTATTATTATTATTATTATTATTATTATTATTATTATTATTATTATTATTATTATTATTATTATTATTATTATTATTATTATTATTATTATTATTATTATTATTATTATTATTATTATTATTATTATTATTATTATTATTATTATTATTATTATTATTATTATTATTATTATTATTATTATTATTATTATTATTATTATTATTATTATTATTATTATTATTATTATTATTATTATTATTATTATTATTATTATTATTATTATTATTATTATTATTATTATTATTATTATTATTATTATTATTATTATTATTATTATTATTATTATTATTATTATTATTATTATTATTATTATTATTATTATTATTATTATTATTATTATTATTATTATTATTATTATTATTATTATTATTATTATTATTATTATTATTATTATTATTATTATTATTATTATTATTATTATTATTATTATTATTATTATTATTATTATTATTATAATATTATTATTAATTATTATTATTATTATTATTATTATTATTATTATTATTATTATTATTATTATTATTATTATTATTATTATTATTATTATTATTATTATTATTATTATTATTATTATTATTATTATTATTATTATTATTATTATTATTATTATTATTATTATTATTATTATTATTATTATTATTATTATTATTATTATTATTATTATTATTATTATTATTATTATTATTATTATTATTATTATTATTATTATTATTATTATTATTATTATTATTATTATTATTATTATTATTATTATTATTATTATTATTATTATTATTATTATTATTATTATTATTATTATTATTATTATTATTATTATTATTATTATTATTATTATTATTATTATTATTATTATTATTATTATTATTATTATTATTATTATTATTATTATTATTATTATTATTATTATTATTATTATTATTATTATTATTATTATTATTATTATTATTATTATTATTATTATTATTATTATTATTATTATTATTATTATTATTATTATTATTATTATTATTATTATTATTATTATTATTATTATTATTATTATTATTATTATTATTATTATTATTATTATTATTATTATTATTATTATTATTATTATTATTATTATTATTATTATTATTATTATTATTATTATTATTATTATTATTATTATTATTATTATTATTATTATTATTATTATTATTATTATTATTATTATTATTATTATTATTATTATTATTATTATTATTATTATTATTATTATTATTATTATTATTATTATTATTATTATTATTATTATTATTATTATTATTATTATTATTATTATTATTATTATTATTATTATTATTATTATTATTATTATTATTATTATTATTATTATTATTATTATTATTATTATTATTATTATTATTATTATTATTATTATTATTATTATTATTATTATTATTATTATTATTATTATTATTATTATTATTATTATTATTATTATTATTATTATTATTATTATTATTATTATTATTATTATTATTATTATTATTATTATTATTATTATTATTATTATTATTATTATTATTATTATTATTATTATTATTATTATTATTATTATTATTATTATTATTATTATTATTATTATTATTATTATTATTATTATTATTATTATTATTATTATTATTATTATTATTATTATTATTATTATTATTATTATTATTATTATTATTATTATTATTATTATTATTATTATTATTATTATTATTATTATTATTATTATTATTATTATTATTATTATTATTATTATTATTATTATTATTATTATTATTATTATTATTATTATTATTATTATTATTATTATTATTATTATTATTATTATTATTATTATTATTATTATTATTATTATTATTATTATTATTATTATTATTATTATTATTATTATTATTATTATTATTATTATTATTATTATTATTATTATTATTATTATTATTATTATTATTATTATTATTATTATTATTATTATTATTATTATTATTATTATTATTATTATTATTATTATTATTATTATTATTATTATTATTATTATTATTATTATTATTATTATTATTATTATTATTATTATTATTATTATTATTATTATTATTATTATTATTATTATTATTATTATTATTATTATTATTATTATTATTATTATTATTATTATTATTATTATTATTATTATTATTATTATTATTATTATTATTATTATTATTATTATTATTATTATTATTATTATTATTATTATTATTATTATTATTATTATTATTATTATTATTATTATTATTATTATTATTATTATTATTATTATTATTATTATTATTATTATTATTATTATTATTATTATTATTATTATTATTATTATTATTATTATTATTATTATTATTATTATTATTATTATTATTATTATTATTATTATTATTATTATTATTATTATTATTATTATTATTATTATTATTATTATTATTATTATTATTATTATTATTATTATTATTATTATTATTATTATTATTATTATTATTATTATTATTATTATTATTATTATTATTATTATTATTATTATTATTATTATTATTATTATTATTATTATTATTATTATTATTATTATTATTATTATTATTATTATTATTATTATTATTATTATTATTATTATTATTATTATTATTATTATTATTATTATTATTATTATTATTAT
>OY986437.1:192370510-192380510 GCA_963920525.1 Dichetophora obliterata
TTATTATTATTATTATTATTATTATTATTATTATTATTATTATTATTATTATTATTATTATTATTATTATTATTATTATTATTATTATTATTATTATTATTATTATTATTATTATTATTATTATTATTATTATTATTATTATTATTATTATTATTATTATTATTATTATTATTATTATTATTATTATTTGTTTAGGCCGCAACCCTAAAGTCTAATGTAATAGATTGTAAACTTACTGCGTTATCGACACGTTCCAGTGTCGAGGCTCGATGCACGAGCGACCCACTCGATCGGCCTCTCCGACGAGGTCTTTTGGCGGTCATTATTACTCACGTATTAAAAGTCATCCTTCTAAGTCAGAGTTCAGCCATTTGTAAAATTAATACTGCTTCACCTATTGAAAATAAAATAAAAAACGTAAGTTTCAATAAATACTCATTTGCAATAATATTATATACTTATCTGTGTTCTTTTTATTCTGGTTGTTTTTTCTTCCATATCCGTGTGCATATATTTCGAGCACAAATTGCCTGAAATTTATATGCAGCCAGCTTGACGGTCAAATCATTACAGCTCAAATAGCCAGCGCTCTGCTAGTGAAACAAATTCACGGAACAAATATATGCTAATTTGTTTATGGTCCTTTCTGAGCCGTTTTTTATGCATTTGGAGTCAACCTAAATCCTAGTAAATTTGGAGGAAAAAATAAGAGAAATCATCTTTAAAAGCACAGTATTAAGTCACTACTTACCAGCGTCCAGCAGCAAAAAAGGTTAGTTGATTGATTCATTTTAGTCTCAAATATTTATGTGCAAGAGCTGAAAATAAATTAAAGGTTTAAAATAAAGATTAATTTAAAGAAAAAGTGTGATTGTGCGCGATTTATACGGCAAACAATATTTTAAAATTCAAGAATAATAGTTATAATTTGTAACAAAGTGCGCCATTTGCTTTCCTTTCGTCGTGAATTTAAATTAAAGTAATATAAATAAAGGTGGCAAAAACTTTGTGGAAAAGTATAGTTGTTTTTTTTGTCGTAATTCGTTCGGTTTGCTGCAGTTTATAACAAGCAAGAAACACACGCACACACACACACACACTTAAGAGAACAATTCGTTTCGCGAATTTTTGACAATTTTAAATAGTTTTTTGTTTGGGAAAAATATTGTGTCCGTCCGGCACTATTAACTTTTTACAACCAAATCAAAACTCGCGACAGAGTGCACGATTTTTTATTGCCACTGGTTTGATTGAGTTTATAATTTAACAATTAAACCATAAATTTCGTAAACACAAAGAGACACATACACACACGCACACTAATTTATTTGGCAAGCTTTGTTGTGCTTGCCATTTTATCATTCGTCGCGTTTTTATGGTTTTGATAATAATAACTCACTATATTTCACTATATTGTTATTATAGATTATAATATTTGTACACTTTCAACAATAACTTTTTAGATCTTGGTTTAGACAAGTTAAAACTAAAAACAAACAAAATAAAGCGACTTGGTGGTGACAATTGTGACGAAGGAACGAGGTAGAATCGGAACGTTTTTAGTAAGACGAAAAAGTGTTGCCAGTTAGCGAAAAATTTACAGTACATATTACGATTTTAAATTTTGGTACTTTTTCCGGTTTTTTAACTATTTGCAGTTAAAGGCAGTATTTTTAACACCAAGTCGTCTTCGGAAAATAGTTTCAAGGATTTTTATCATTTTTTTTTGAGAATTTTGATTTTTTTTTGGGAGTTATTGTAAATTTTTTTTTGTACAATACTTAATTTTTAGGCAATAGTGTATAAAAGTTACACATTGTCATAATAAAAAAAAAAAAAGTTTCTACGTATTAGGAACTACGTACAAAATAAATTTTAATAAATTGTTAACTCCCAATTTCATACAATTTTTTAGGTTTCTACTAATTAGAGACCAATTCAAAAAAAAAAAAAGTATTTGATTGCATTTTTCACGCGGTTGTTTGTTTGGGGATTTTTGAAAATTTTATTGTTTTTTATACAAAAATTTAACCACTTGTGTTTCTTGGTGAAGTTTCTACATATTAGAAACGAGTAAAAAATATTTTTAACAATTTTTTATTCAAAAAAAAAATTTTTTTTTCTTTGCTAGCGGAAGTTTCTACTTATTAGAAACAAAAGAAAAATATTTTAAGCATTTTGGAGCTTGAATTTTATTCACAAACGGAAGTTTCTACTTATTAGAAACAAATTAAAAATCGTTTGGCGCAGCTTCAGCTTTAATTTTCTTTTCTGGTTTTTTTTGATTTGTTGCGTTTTCAGCAAGTTATAAAAAAAAAAAAAAAAATACAAAAAAAAAACCAAGTTTTCCGTGCAAAGTTTTGTATTAATTTATTTATTAAACAAATTATAAAAGTTTTTTTTTTCATTCGTTTTCGGGTTTTTCCAAAAAGTCTTTTTTTCCAACAAATAAATCATGGCTAAGATGAACTCGTTCATGAGGCACACCGACACTATTTTCGATTTGGAGAAAGATTTTGATGATATTCCTCAAAAAGAGCATACTCTTTTTGCTCTAAAAGTTCAAGAGGATGAGTTAAAATCTCAATGGGCAAAAGCAAAGGCGTCCTACGAATCCTGCCTTCAAAAATTAGCGTCAACGAGTAACGACGATGATGAAAATGTTTCCGTCGTGAAAGTTAGATATCGCTCATGCTATCAGGCATACGTTCGTTGTCTCGCTACAATGAACGAACTCACAGACAAGCTGTCCACAGCCAAGAAAAGTCATGAGGAACTGGATGTTACGAGGATGGAAATTCCGATGTCGGGCCATAACATAAACTTGCCGCCATGTGATACCGAGCTCTTTCACGGGGATTATTTGACATGGCCGTCCTTTAGGGACATGTTTTCCGCCATCTATATATCAAATAATCGGCTGACACCTGTGGAGAAATTGTTTCATCTCAATCAGAAGACCCGTGGAGAGGCAAAGGAGATTGTACAAAAATCTCCTCTGACACATGAAGGATTTGCAACAGCCTGGCAAAATTTAACTGATCGTTATGAAAACAAGCGAATTTTGGTTAACAGCCAGCTAAAGGTTTTATTTAATCTGCCAGCTGTAACTAACGAGTCTGGAAGTGCCATAAAAAAGCTACAGAGAGATATAAATAATTGTATATCAGCTCTTACGATGCACAAGGTAGATATAAGCAATTGGGATGCGATATTTACATATTTATGTTCAACGAGGTTGCCAGAAACTACGCTCTCCTTATGGGAGCAATCGATTGAGGACAAGGCGGAAATCCCCAAATGGGCCGACCTTGATAAGTTTCTAACTAGTCGATTTCAGACATTAGAAACGGTGAGTGACTTTAGAGGCGCGGTGCCAAAAGGGCAAAAACCAAGCGCACCTTCACCGAATGTGAAGAGAGTCAGCACATATCAAGCAAATGTGACGAACAATAATTGCAAGCTGTGTAAAAATCAGCAACATGCGTTAAAGTTCTGTCCAAAGTTTCTGGCCATGAGCATAAATGACAGATCGTCAGCTGTGAGGCGTTTGCATTGCTGCCTCAATTGCCTGTCAACGGGCCACAATTCTAAGAATTGTAAAAGCGGGTACAACTGCTCGTCGTGTGGACAACGTCATCACTCGTTGTTACACAAAGATTTCAAAGGTGCAAATAGTCATCAAAATGCGGGAGGTTCAAGCACGAGTGCAATACAGTCCACTCAACCATTGGCAGTGCAATCGCAACCAATTGCAAGCACTAGCCGTAACGTTCAATCGTGTTTTGCCTCAAGCAGCAAAGGTATTTTGCTGGGAACCGCGATGATAAATATTTGCTATCGAGGATCTATTTTTTCAGCCAGAGCACTTATTGATTCTGGCTCCGAAGGCTCGTTCATTTCTGAGAGGCTGCAGCGACTTATTCAGCTGCCTACTCAACGAACTTGCGCCCAAGTCTCAGGACTTAATAACGTGGTATCTGCTAGAGTGCAAAAGGCATGCACGATGGTAATAGGTTCACCTATTGATCCAACCGTTCAATTAACCACACGTGCGCTGATACTTCCCAAAATCACGGGCAATCTTCCTACTTGCTCAGTTGATCCCTTGTTGCAGCAAGCTTTTCCGGAGCTTGTACTAGCCGATAAGCGTTTTTATTGCAGCGATCAAGTCGATGTATTATTAGGTGGGGACTTATACCCACAAATCCTTCTTGATGGTATCCGTCGAAATGTTCTTGGGTCACTTATTGCTCAAGAGACCATCTTCGGCTGGATTTTAACCGGTTCTATCCCAACCACGTCCCAAAAACCTCCCTCTTCAGCGGTCGTTTCATATTTTAGTGAAGTTTCACTTGACCGGCAGTTAGCGTCTTTTTGGGAGCTTGAAGAGGTACCGCAAAAGGCTGCATCCAATCTCACAGACAAATTTTGTGAGGACAATTATGTCAAAACGACCAGGCGTCTCTCGGATGGTCGATACGTGGTGACCTTGCCTTTCAAGGAAAACTTTCCCAAACATGTCCGCTTAGGTGATTCACGCTATATTGCGGTACGTCAATTCCTGCGCAATGAGGTGAGATTGGCCAAAAATATAGCCTCTAAGAACGAATACGATGGTGTTCTAAAAGAGTACCTTCTGCTGGGCCACATGAGAGAAATATCTTCTGGTCTCAATCAGCGACCATCTTCAGGATACTACCTGCCTCATCACGCCGTCTTGAAGCCTGACAGCACCAGTACAAAGGTTCGCGTGGTCTTTAACGCGTCTAGCTGTACATCCAATGGTGTTAGTCTTAACGATGTCCTACATGCAGGTCCAGTTCTGCAAAGTGATTTAACTTTGCTTATACTGAAGTGGCGGTTCTTCCAATTTGTGTTTAATGGCGACATTGAGAAGATGTACCGCCAAATACTCGTGAGCGAGGACCATCAGCGATTCCAGCGAATAATCTTTCGCGATTCACCAGGGAATCAGCTGCAAGATTTCCAGCTTAAAACCGTCACTTTTGGTGTTAACTGTGCTCCGTTTCTAGCCATTAGAACCCTTTTGCAGCTTGCCGATGATGTGGAAGGCAGCTTGCCGCTAGCGTCAAAAATCTTGCGTCACCATATGTACGTAGATGACGCACTGGCGGGAGGTCATGACCTGAAATCAGCGGTGCAAGCTCGTGAAGAGTTAGAAAAAGCGGCACAATCAGCAGGTTTTTCATTACGAAAATGGACAGCCAATTCAGATGACGTACTACGAGGAATTCCGAAGAGTCATCGCCTGCGTGAAGATTTTCTGGAGCTGGAAGATACGAGCAACGTTAAGACGCTAGGCATCAGGTGGAACGCCAGGTCCGACCATTTTTATTTCAATGCGCGTCCACTGGATCAAGAAGGAAGCTTTTCGAAAAGAGAAGTGCTGTCGGCCATAGCAAAACTTTTCGATCCCGCAGGATGGTTGGCCCCGGTAGTAGTCATCGCCAAAATATTGATGCAGCAGGTCTGGTTGGATGGCATCGGATGGGATGATCAATTGACCCCTTCTACTTTGCAACGTTGGCACGCTTTTCTCGAGAATTATACGCATATCAGCGACGTGCGAATTCCACGTTGGGTAGATTTCTCGCCAGGAAACGAGGTGCAGTTCCATGGGTTTTGCGATGCTTCAGAGAAAGCATATGGTGCTGTGGCTTATATTCGTATTAAGCGCTTGGACAAGGTAAGCGTCCATCTCCTCGTAGCAAAAACGAGAGTGGCACCAGTCAAAACGGTGTCGTTGCCAAGGCTCGAGTTGTGCGGCGCGCTTCTGTTGGCAGAAATGGTTGAAGTATTCCTAAAAACGTTAGAGACTTTTAACCATCAGCTGTTCTTGTGGACAGATTCAACCATTGTGCTAGCGTGGCTGCGAAAACAACCGTGTACCTGGACTACTTTCGTCGCTAACCGAGTCACAAAAATCAGTGAGAAAGTGGGTACCAAGAATTGGAGTCATGTGGATTCAGCAGATAATCCCGCAGATCTGGCCAGCAGAGGACTAGAACCACAGCACCTAAGAAATAGTTCTTTGTGGTGGCATGGGCCCTTATGGCTGCAGCAAGAGACCAGTTCGTGGCCAAAACAAAGTGACGAATGTGATACAGCGTTGGAAACAAAAACCATAAAAGCTCATGTGGCTTGTGCTCAGCATATAGGCGTTTTAGAGCGTTTTTCGTCATTGCCTCGAGCCTTGCGAGTTCTATCGTATGTATTACGATTCTTTCACCGAACTCACCCGGCACATAAAAGTAGTTTTTGTTCTAAGTCCGCTACGATATCACAGCAAGAAATGCGAGAAACGACAAGGAGACTTGTGATTGCTAGTCAAAAATTGGGGTATCCATCTGAACATGCCCACTTATCAAGAAAAATGTTGATTGACTCAAAGAGTTCTATTTTAAATCTAAACCCGTTTCTAGATAACGAAAATATACTTAGAGTCGGTGGCCGGTTAGCAGGGTCCGAGCACATAGCTTATAATGAGCGACATCCTGTTATTTTACCGTATGACTGCCAATTCTCTAAGTTACTTGTGAAATTCACCCATGAAATCTCAATTCATGGTGGGAACCAGCTTGTATTACGACTTATTCGGATGCAATATTGGATTCCCAGAGTAAAGAACATGATAAAATCTATCATCCATAATTGTAAAGTCTGCGTTATCGACCGCAAGCGGTTACAGACTCAACTGATGGCTTCATTACCTCCAGAGCGAACCAAATTATCTCGCCCATTTGCAACTACTGGGGTCGATTTTACAGGTCCATATGAAATTAAGAATTACACTGGTCGCGCCTGTTTAATTACTAAAGGGTATATTTGTGTGTTTGTCTGTTTTGCTACGAAAGCTATTCACTTAGAGGCTACCAGTGATCTCAGTACTGCCACATTTTTGGCAGCATTCTCGAGATTTGTTTCACGTCGAGGATGTCCAGAGAAAATGTATTCCGACAATGGAACCAATTTTGTGGGTGCCTCCCGTGTTTTTAAAGAGGATTTTAAAGCCTTTCTAAGTGATTCCAGAGAGAAGGTGGTGTCAAAGTTTGCGCACCAAAACTTAACGTGGCACTTTATTCCGGCAGGCGCTCCTCATATGGGAGGTTTGTGGGAGGCGGGTGTTAAAAGTTTTAAGTTGCACTTTCGCAAGGTAGCGTCGGATATGAAATACACGTTTGAGGAACTCTCCACCTTGCTATCGCGTATCGAAGCATGTTTGAATTCACGCCCTCTGAGCCCTATGTCATCAGATCCAAATGATCTAGCGCCGCTAACTCCAGCGCATTTTCTCGTAGGGGGTCCTTTGCTTGCTCCGATTGAACCGGACATTGTTGAAAGTCCAATATCGATTATCAATCGGTGGCAAAAACTCAAGGCATTGAACCAGAAGTTCGGCCAAGTGTGGAAAAACGACTATTTAAAAGAACTTCACAAAAGACATAAGTGGAAATTCCCCCGCGAAGACGTAAAAATTGACGACTTGGTGGTCATCAAAGAGGATAACCTTGCGGCCTGTGAGTGGCGCTTAGGTAGAGTCATGAAGACTTATGTAGGCTCCGACAATCGTGTCCGTGTCGCCGACCTGCGAACTGAACGCGGAATTATTACCCGACCGGTTGTAAAATTGATTCGTCTGCCGCCCATCTCGTAGTTAGATGTAATCGTCCGTGTTCGTAATTTTGTGCGTGTTGTCCTCCGTTCCGTTCCGAGGAAATTAACGTATTTAATTTCTTTTGTTTCTCTTAGCCACCGAAAAATGTCGAGCGTCGGAACCGTATCCGCTGGAGTAATACTGAAGTGTCGCGTCTGCCTAGCTCGTCATCCACTACGTTTCTGCAAGACGTTCGTAACCGGCAACGTCGCCGATCGGTTGCGGCTGGTGCTCTTGTTTAAATACTGCTCGCGGTGTCTCTCCCCAAACCACTGCACCGACGAATGCGCCAGTGATGGGCGTTGCGGTAAATGCGATGGGTCGCATCACACCATGCTGCATCTGGGCCAGGCTAAGGACGACGCAAAGTTGGCACCGACCAAGCCGCACGACGTAGTCAGGTCTGATTTTCTACAGTCTTCTCGTCAGTGCGGGACGAACGCCGAGGGGAGTTTTGCTGCGCGGCCTAATTTGCTGCAGGTTGAATCGAGCGTTGAGGGGGACCGGAGGTCTGAAAAAGACGATGACGAAGCAAGAATGGCGCGTTGTATCCGCAACGCAGAAGAATCGCGCGCGCTTCGACCCTCCTTGCGCGGCAACCCAAATGGAGCGTCTCGAAAGACGCGGCGCGCAGGTAGAAGATTGCGCTCAAGAAGAGACGGGCATCACAATCGGGGTCAAGGACGGACCCAGCCTAATCACCGCCGCTCCAATAGTGGCGCTCAGCGCCTGCCCTCGCCATCACCGTTGCCATGTCTGCAACAGGTGACTTCGCTCCTCCCCACGGCGCTCGTCAAGGTGATTGATAAAGGTCGCATGCATCGGATTCGTGCTTTGATTGACGCTTGTTCGGAGAGCTGCATAATTTCCCAGCGTCTCGTTCGCCAACTTGGGCTGCCATCGATGCTGGTTGGCTCGCAAGAGGTTTGCTCCCTAACCCTCCGAGCGAACTATGAGTCGAATCAGTCGGTGACCGCCCAAGCGAAGGTGTTGCGTCATTTTCGCGAGTCACGCCGCGGCAAAATCTGGACTCGGCGATCAAGGCACAGTTTTCGAATCTGATGCTTGCTGACCCCGACTTTTTCGTTGCGTCACCGGTCGACATGGTGTTAGGGGTAGATGTTTACCCGAAAATCCTGCAACCAGGAATTATCCCGAGTGGTTTTGGAGGGGTTATAGCTCAAAATTCAATTTTTGGTTTTGTTATATCGGGCACGTTGACCCACTAATATAATTTCTTTTTTTTTTCATAACCACCTTTATATATTATAATTAATTTCCTTTTGCATATAATTAATAAATATTATAACGAGACTAACATTGAATTAATCAACTCTTTTTTTTTTGTTATACCTTTAAGATATATTTAAGTAATTATCATATCTTACAGTAATACTGCAAGGGGGGCGGCATGTTTAGGCCGCAACCCTAAAGTCTAATGTAATAGATTGTAAACTTACTGCGTTATCGACACGTTCCAGTGTCGAGGCTCGATGCACGAGCGACCCACTCGATCGGCCTCTCCGACGAGGTCTTTTGGCGGTCATTATTACTCACGTATTAAAAGTCATCCTTCTAAGTCAGAGTTCAGCCATTTGTAAAATTAATACTGCTTCACCTATTGAAAATAAAATAAAAAACGTAAGTTTCAATAAATACTCATTTGCAATAATATTATATACTTATCTGTGTTCTTTTTATTCTGGTTGTTTTTTCTTCCATATCCGTGTGCATATATTTCGAGCACAAATTGCCTGAAATTTATATGCAGCCAGCTTGACGGTCAAATCATTACAGCTCAAATAGCCAGCGCTCTGCTAGTGAAACAAATTCACGGAACAAATATATGCTAATTTGTTTATTATTATTATTATTATTATTATTATTATTATTATTATTATTATTATTATTATTATTATTATTATTATTATTATTATTATTATTATTATTATTATTATTATTATTATTATTATTATTATTATTATTATTATTATTATTATTATTATTATTATTATTATTATTATTATTATTATTATTATTATTATTATTATTATTATTATTATTATTATTATTATTATTATTATTATTATTATTATTATTATTATTATTATTATTATTATTATTATTATTATTATTATTATTATTATTATTATTATTATTATTATTATTATTATTATTATTATTATTATTATTATTATTATTATTATTATTATTATTATTATTATTATTATTATTATTATTATTATTATTATTATTATTATTATTATTATTATTATTATTATTATTATTATTATTATTATTATTATTATTATTATTATTATT